>CAJNDV010034915.1:13492-26390 GCA_905221635.1 Symbiodinium sp. CCMP2456 | reverse complement strand
GTGAACTGCCGCAAGAAGAAGTGCGGGCACAGCAACCAGCTCCGCCCCAAGAAGAAGCTCAAGCCCCTCGGCCGACGCTCGAGGTTTCGGACAGTGAAGCTCAGGTGTTTGCGGTAGTAGTGTAGCTATTTGCTCATCAGCGACGCCACTCATGCAACAGATGCTTCCAGCTTGACTCAGCTTGACTGGGATTCGTGTAAGTAGATTCCGACTTGTACGGCAGAAGGCACCTAAGCCGGAGGAAGATGCTTGAATGCCTGGCTCGAGGACATTCAACGCTCTAATCCACACCCGTAGGCCGCAGGCTAACGGCCCCGTGAGCCCCCATTGGTCTCAAAGGATTTCTACACTCCACACTTTGAAAAGCGCTGGGTCTGCTACAGGTAAGCCGTCCCCTATGGACAGGAATTCGAGCGGCCGCTTGGCTTTCAGTTCAGGTGGAGGAGCTGTCTTCAGAGTCCTAGAGAGGCTTACAGGATATGCTTCACAACCACATCGAGCTACGTGCACCAGGTCCTAGCCGAGAAGGCCCTTCACAGCAGAGGCCCGGCTTGCACGTTTTGTGGCCTTATCCGGATTCGAACCCTGTGCAAGGCTAGCAATTGCTACGTATACAGCAACTGCAAGACTAGCCTCAAGTACTTTGCTGGACATTTGCCGAGTTTTCTGTTTTTCGGACTACACAAGCAGCACACGTCTACGACTCGGCGCGAGCCCAAACGAGGCCTTGTGCTGGACTCTTGGCCGCGGAACGTGGGACCCAGAAGAGCATGTCGCTGAACTGGAAAAATCGGTGCTTGCGCTTTGAGGTTCAGGTTGCTGATTGCTGACTTTGGGGATGCACGATGTAGTCTCGATGGTAGCTCGTCGTGACTCGTGGTACACTTGCAACTGGCCTCGCTATCGGTTCTCAGCATCCATCGAATCACGAAGGACAGCAAGGATTCCTCAAAACGTCCTGCTGTAGTGGTCAAGACCGAGACATGCTGGAAGTGTTGAGGAAAGTAGACAGCGTGTTTATTCATGCTTCCGGCAGAAACCCAATTGATTGATTGCATTGAATGCATCTTGCCGACGACCGTACCATGCTACTGACGATCTTTGGATTTGGTTTCGTCGGTTCTTGAATCTGAAAGTGTTCTCCGAAAGAGGATCCTCAAATGCGCAGCCCAGAAATACTGTCAAGACTCGACGTAACCTGGCAAGTCGAAAGTGACTGGAAGCAACGCTTCAGATCTGAGCGGCGTCAGCTGTCGTGGCTTAAGCCTAAAAGCAGAAAACATCCCGGGCCCCTTTTGGGATCCGTCCCGCGATGCACGAAGCATGTCAGCCTGTAGTGGCCATGCATGCACGAGGGTCAACAAACTGCATGGAGCGATTCCAAGGCATGCAGGACTTGCTCTCAAGTGGTGTCGAGGACATCTGAAACCGCACAAAGGAGTACCCCGGTGCTTGCACACACTCTTTGCTTGCCGCGCCCCATGCGTCTTCGAGGCCGGCCAAACCACAGAGGATCCGCAGAGACTTTAGTTTTCGATGCGCGAAGCTTCATATCAGCCTGCGGTGCAGAGCTCTGCAGGCTTTGGGTATCTCTACCCTACAGCAAGCACCTCGAGCTTCCACTCAAGCCTGTTTAGAGCCAAGGCCCCTGACCGTGTCATTTGCACCTCTTGCAAGTAGGCCCACAGCCATCACAGCCCTTCCGGCACCAAGTTGAGGGTTTCAGCACGGCGAACATAGGTTCGGACTTCAGGCTTTGATGAGAGCGTACCAGAGAAGTGATGTGCTGGATTCCGGAGGCTTCTGGTGGTTTGTAGTTGCACGCATGACGGAGTGGTAGGTTCCAGGCCGGCATTCACCGATTCTTATGCGCCACCGCAGGAAAGCTTCTCAAGCAGTGACCTGCGCGGCCCCTTCCTAAGGTCCCTATGCCATGTAACCCACCCCGCCCACACTTACAAGCCGTAGTGAGGCGAGGGGCCGAAACCACCGAAGGAGTCGTAAGTTGGGCACATAGAACCTACCGTTTGAAGCTCCGAAGAAGCAATCGATCAGATAGACATCTCTCAGCCGCACACACAAACGAAAGCACACACACACACACACGCACACATATCCACATCCGCTGCCGCCCCAAGCCACAAGAACAAGAATAATTACAAGCGAAACCCTTCCTTGGACCCGTCGCCGCGAAGCTGGATTGCGGGATTTGCGCTTTGGTCGAATCAGCGACGGTCGGAAGAGTGCACAGATCTAGACCAAGTCAAGGGAAGGTGAAAACAGCACAGGCCCAGAGACTCCAATATCCCTTAATTAAGGAATATACCTTAAATTATAGTAGGATCCTTAATATGATTTAAGGTATATTCCTTAATTAAGGGATATTGGAGTCTCTGGGGAGCCACAGGTCTCACAAGGAGAGCACAGACCCTCGGAGTCTGAGTCGCCTCTTTCTCGAGATGAGTGGTTGTCAAAAGTATGGTCCCTTTTTGGGGTCCTTATTCTAATATCGCACCTATTATTTAGGGTATTTCAAAAGGGACCATAATTTTGACAACTACCCACATGGGATGGGGCTCAAATCCAAGGTCCTCATGGCCGAGGCCATCCTTCGACGGGCGCCCATCACCGACTTCTTCTTCCAGGAGGTCGAGGACGGAACCCGATATCCCGGAGGGTTAGGGGGGGTCTTGTGGCCTTAAAGAGCATTCGCTGGAAATGGGGCTTCCAGTTTTACAAGTCATTCGCGGCTCAGACCCTCTACAGTCATGCACCCCGCTATCGACACTCAGACGACGATGATGGGTCAATCGTGGATAGCCCCGGGACTCCAGTATAGGCTCAGGCTCAGTCTTGGCGCAAAGGCTTAGTGAATCGGGACGCGCCTGCTAGCTGCACATTGAGATGCAGGTCCGGTCACAACAGGCGCTTCAAGACTCGATGCTGACTGTGCGAGATATACTTTAGACTTTGGGCTGACTTGTGACTTGCGACTGGTGGCCATGGAGGATGAAGACTTTCAACGTTGCCTCGAAGTTCTGCAAGAGCTGCAGCAGGAGGCACGCGAGCGATACATGTGACTTGAGTTGCTTTGCTCATTGAGGGCGAATCCCCCCCCCACTTTACGAGGAAACTTCGGAAATCCAAGTCTGTTCCTTCGAAGGGTCGAGCCCAAGGCATTCCCTTCGCAGCCTTTCACGGGCCTTGAGCCCTCGCCGCCTTCGAAGGGAGTTTGCAATGGATGTTTTGAAGCCTCTTTGAGCGTTCTATGCGTGGTTCAACCCCCGTGTCGCCTGGTACGCCCCGAAGTCCGGGCCCCTGGTGGCCCCTCTAGGTGCACGACACGGAAGACTGCGGCATGCTGGATGGGCTGCTGCGCCGTTTTCACAAAGATAAGCCAGTGGAGTCCCTCTGTGAACTCTGGCAGGCCTGACATGGAGCTTTGGCTCCAGAATGTGGAGGGTAAAGTTCGGGGTTCAGCCCGAGGTCCTGGGTTTAGGCTCAGGTTTTGGGGTCAATGTTCTGTGGACGGCTGGAGCTTTGTCTACCATGTGTGTGGATGAAGGTTCAAGACCACGTCCAGAGCGCTTCAGCCTTCGGACCTTGTGCAGGGCAGCATGGCATCTCAACCTTGTTTTCACAGCTAGCAGAGAAGGTCGTCAGCCTCCAGACTTGTTTCCTGAAGCTTTCTGCCGGGCCTCGAATACATCCAACAGTCATCAGCACTCCGCACCGAAGTCCTCAGGCACTGCACACCACCTGCAGTCAACCGGCTCAGAGACGACGGCGTACTACGGTTGATGGACAAAATCCTGCATGACCTTATATACCTAAACTATGGGATTTATGGTACTATACTATATTTGGGTCATGCAGGATTTTGTCCATCAACCGTAGTAACCAGGACTAGGCATCTTCCCGGCAGGCAGTGGGGGACGAGACCCAGATCAGGGCCCCAAGGTCGCTGGTGGAGAGGCTCTTGCAATGCGCGTGCACCTGCTGCAGGATGAGGCGTGGCGTGGCGTGAGCTTGCCAAGGGAGCTTTGGTTGGAGAGCATTTCGCTGCATTCCATGGAGTGTAACGATGTTGATTACGGCAGGGCTGTCGGACGTCAAGCTGGGGTCTATTAGGGGCTTCGACGACGACTATGACTATATATTGCGAGCCGGAGTCACCATTGAGACTTGAGTTGTCCTCGGCGGTCTATTCAGTCGGAACTCATTTGATTCGCGTGCAGCAGGTGTGCTGTCAAACTGTCAAAAATACATCTCACGTGCAATCAGCATGGCATGGTATACGCATCTTTGACAAGCATGTAAGTCAGTGGCCAAGTCATTATCGGCAAATCTAACCACTTCGCCGTCGTGAGACGTTCGAAGCGGCACAGGTGTGAAGGACTTGAAAGGCATTTCGGCCCCAGGCTATGGTTAGAGCCATCAGCAGCAGAGCCCGCGAAGCATGTAAGGCGCACTTAACTGCAACTTTCAACCCTGGAGAAGAGCCACACGCGCGATGTCTTGAGATCACTTAAGCCGTTTAGTTTGAGGTCGTGTTCAACCGTCTTGGCCAGGAACTTGGAGTTGCGAATGGCTGCTTTGGAAGTTCCTTGGCCTTGATGCACTTCGCACTGCGGGCTTCAGGTCCGTGATAAGTTGCTCCGCAATATAGGGGCCTCAATAATTACCTATGCTACTTTGGGAGCGTTTCCTTATTGTAATTATCGTATAATATACCCAAAAACCCTATTCTAATTTTTAAGGCCCCTACATTAGGCCAAGATGTCCACAGTCCAGACGCCCGCTGTCCGTCCGTACCCTTTGGTCCCTCCTGCATGTCGAAGAGCAAGATCCAAAGTCTGCAGCCAAAATTCAACGTCCTTGCCTTCTCGTTCGTAGCCTTGGCCTTATCCCATGCCACCGCATTCAACTGCAACCCAGCCATGCAGATCCACTTAGTTCAAAGCATAAGAGGTTTTCAATGACCTGGAGAAGTATGCCATGCTTGCGGGCTGCCCGCCAACGCTGCTGGATCAACTGCTGCCAACGCTGTTGCACAATATGGCACTGGCAGAAGAGGACTTGCAGAGGGAGGGGGTGGGCAGAGTAGCCGGATGCAGCAAATCCTGGCCACTTTCAGCAAAATCGGTCAGGAAACAGACAGCAACCTGTCACAAACAGAGAGGCCGGGAGTCAGCAGCACGACCTGCAGCAGGCAAGTAGGCTGCATTCGGCAAGCGTCCGACACGGCAAAACAGCATTAAGATTAGCCTTGCTGTGTAAGCCCCAACACCTCTTATCAGCCTTGCAGGACTACTTGAAAGAGCCGCCTGCAGTCCTTGAGGATGCAGCGCTTGCTGCACGGCTCGAACCGGCCATGAGTCGAAATGCCGCAGCCAGAGATAGGAATCGTGACAGCTCTGCCGCGACTGTTCATGGATGCTCCAACCGGTCGGTGATGTTCTGCCACAAGGCTCAGGGTCGCGAGCTGGTATAGAGGTCAACCACAACTTCTTCGGAATGTGCTTGAAACATGCTCCATTGGTCCTGAGATGTTGCATGCCGGCTTCGCCATGTCTTGGATTCAATGCTTCCGGTACATCTTCTGATAGCGAGTTCGGGATCCCAGGTCGATCTCCTAAAATGTCGACTCCGAGAAGGGATCGATCTGGAAGCTCGGAGCACTACACAGTTTCGCTTCCTCTGCGAGGGACCACTGCTAAGTTAAACGTGTGAAGTTTTTACACATGGCTACTCTTGGGATGCTGCACCCGGTGCCGGAACTAAGGAGCCAGTTCAAAGCAGCTTTACCGCCAGACAAAGACGGGCAGGGTCCAGAAGACGAGGTTGATATACACAGACGCGCGACCACTCCTACCCATGCCCACGCTCACCGACATGCACACACAGAGACGCACACACAGACACACATACACACACTCGCTCGCTCACGTTCTCACTCTCTCTCTCTCTCTTTCCTTCTCTCTCTCTCACACACAAGCGCACAAGCGCATGTGCATGCACACAAAGGCATACACGAATGAAAAAGGCAGGGAGGTGCCACATCCAGCTTCTCACCATCTCGAAACAGCTTTGCTGTTCGCTCCTTGTGCTTGGTTCCGCACCTTTAGCATCAGAGAGCATAGCCCGTGTGCAGTTGCTGTACGATCTCCGATCTCCCGAGCTAGGAATTTTCACTTTACGGTCTCGAATCGACCTTTGCTTTAGCTGCGAGCTTTCCCCTGCTGAACCCACAACCTCGATCAAGAGGAGCTGCCTCCGCACTGGATAAGCTTTCCCTTGCTCTGGAGGAGTCACCGAGACTGCGGTCTGTTTTGCAGAGGCTTTTCTGTTTTGGTGTTGATCGGCTGAGGTACGGAGGCCAGAGACACGACATGGTAGCGAATATCAGCATGACATTCTGCCTGGGCTTGGTAGTGCAATGGAGTAGTTGAGGCGTGTGGTGCGATCGCAACAGGAGCCTCTTCTCACGCGAGTGCTGCCCATGATTCGGTCGAAGCTGGCCGAGGCCGGTATTCCAGTCGCAAAATCTGGGCCGTTCAGGAGCAGGGCAGTTCAGGGGGACTCCCGATCCGTGGAGATGGATACACAAGAATGATATGGGCAGAATAGCTCGCCATCTGAGCTTTGGCTTGCGGTGGCTGAGGCCCTTAGCTTGGGGCTACCTATAGTCTCCATTGTAGTTCCTTTTTGGGGATACCTTATACATTCATTAATATATAACTGGTTAAACCATAAAAAGGAACTACAATGGAGACTATAGCTGGAGTCTCCATTTGCCTCTGCTCAGGAGGCTTGGGAGCTCCGTGAGCTTGCAGTGCTGGCCCTTGGTGCAGTGGCCGGTGCGACTTCGAGAAGTTTAAATACATACATATATATATATATATTGATATTGATATTAATAATTATGAGTATTAATATTACTATTCATATTCATATTAATATGAATATTATGCCAGGAGTTCGTCTCAGGTTTTGGAGGTTTCCTTTGGGCTTAAGGACCTGGCTCCGGCTTTGAGGCTTGAGTTTGGGACTGGCCTTTCTGGTGCGGTGTTCCACAGGGTTGAGTGGGGCGTGATGTTCGGGCGTGTGGGATCCCTTTTGTGAGTGGTCCTGCTTTCGTGCTGTGCGATAGTTGTGCCCTGCTTGATAAATGGGTGTTCGGTCTCACAATTGCTGATGAAGTGACCAGAAGAAATCTATTGCTGCCGGACTAATGCAGAGGGCTCAGGAAACAGCCTGTTTGAGTTCAATTTTTTTGTTTGTAGACCAGCCCTCGACCCAAGCCTGAGAATGCTTCAGCGGATAGGACCTCTCGTTCCAGCGCTGCCCGGCATTGCGAAGCAGCTTATACAGTACGTTGGATGTAGAGCACCCCCTGCTCCGGAAGCTTACTACAGTACCAGTAGGGCATTGTTTCGCTTCCTTAGCCTATTGCTTTCTTCTCCAGCTGCCTGGGGGATGTGAACAATCATGCATGTCGTCGTACCTTGCCCAGGCGATCAAATTGAATTCTCTGCTTCTCGGCTGCATGAAGCGCAAGAGGAAGTATGGTTTCTGCAGAAATCACTCTGGGCCCGAGGTTGATGCATCATAGACCCCAGGACTCCAAGCCATGCTCCCCAAAATTTCCAGATGAAGAAGCAGATCTGCTCAGAAGCTTAGCTTCTGCATGTGATGTCGCATAGTAGCACTATATCTGCGCCCTCTGAACCAACTGCTTCAGATCCACAGACCGGTCATCGCTGTATTCCATTACAGCGACGTGACTGCTCTCAATCGTCTGCTGATCGAGTGCTACTCTGCAGTTCTTGTTGTGTTCGTGTTGAGGCACGACAGCACCTCTTTGCTTGTGTCGTTGATGTGGGTTGTAGAGTAGAGCAATGGCGCTGCTGTCTTCGAAGAAGTTCCAGCTCCAAGACAAAGAAGTTTCCTCATCAAACGAAAGATCGCATAATGTTCTCGTGCTAGCTCCTACGGCAACCTCGTGTTGCCTTCTTCGTATCGGGCGGGGCCATTCAGTAGCAACATCAAAGCCAGTGGTATAAGCCGTGGCAGAAGGCCACGTCAGAATCCTATCCTTCTGGGCAGCGAGGCTGGTGCAGGACATCAAAGCTCTCCTATCAGCCTGCGATGCACCACAGGGCAACTGCCTCAGTCCAAAGCACAGGGTGGATGCTTCAGACCAGCCCTGAAAACACCGTGAGCAGTTCCCAGCACTGCCTTAGCTTACATGCTGCCGAAGCCGCAAAGTTCGGATAAGAGCCTTACGGTGCATTTCGCAGCAACCTTCTGTAACAACCTGAATCCCAAGCGGTAATGTACAGCCCTGAAGCTGAGACAACAGGAAACAGTGGGTCCTTCCCGATTCATTGCACGACCCCGATTCTTGAAGGACACCTCGCTATGCAGCTGTCGGAACCCCACTCAGCCAAACCATCAAAAACAGAAGACGGTCGTCCGAAGCCACGGTGCGCCCAGCAGTCTCGGGGTCCTCGGGTGCTGAGGCCTTCTCCGCTGTACGGCGCTGTGGTCTGCATCTCGATTTGTGCCCCTGTTGGTGAAGCACAAGGAAGCAGTTCTGGAGAGCGAGGCCGGGTGATCAACATCACTTCGGCTCGTAAAAATTCGGCAGTGCGCTTGGCGCTGGCTCTTCAGTCCCCCTACTCACCACATTCGTTCGAAGTCGACGAGCTGCATGTGCAGCCGTGATCAGTTCCTCTTGCACCTTGCAAACACATCTGAACTCCGTTACTTTGCCTTCATGGCATCCATGGTTTGCACGTGGAAGCATAAAAGCTGCTGACCCCAAACATCCTTGCTGCGATTAAGGAGGAATGACTCTCAAAATCAGGGCTAGGTCTAGGGTTTAGGGTTTTAGGGTTTAGGGTTTTAGGGTTTAGGGTGTAGGGTTTAGGGTTTAGGGTACTAAAATGGGGGCTGAGCCGTCTCTTCAGAGCTGCACGCTTAAAGCCAGGAGCTTCTGGACCAGATGCGACAGGTCTTCTTCAGCCGGCTCAAGGACCCGAACGGCAAGGCTCCGACAGGGTAGTTATAAGTAGGGTTATAAGTAGGGCTAAGTAGGGTAACTATAATTATAACCCATATTAGGCATAATTATAACCCATATTAGGTATATTTATGACCCATATTAGGTATAATTATAACCCATATTAGGTATAGTTATAACCCATATTAGGGGCCAAAGGCAGCCAGGGAGCTCCCTGGTCCTTCCTGGGGGATCCCGGACCGCGAGCTCTCCCATCAGAGGTGAAATCGGCAGCTGCAACTGGTGTCTGTGAGCTCCTGGAGAAGAACTCGCAGCAACTGCGACAGCATGAGGAGTGGATCCTGGAGGAGAAGAGTTTCGGACTCAGCATGCCGAGAGGTTGTGCTCCTCTTATCTGCCGATGTGTTGCCGTATGGTTTTAGGCGCCGCGCTTCAGGATTGTTGGCATCGGCTCTTCAGCTAGGATTTGGGGTTTAGGGGTTTAGGGTTTATGGTTTAGGGTTTAGGGTGTGATTGCGGGTATGCTGCCTTTCGCTTCGCCTAGGTATGCCCAAACCTCCAAAATCCTGGGACAGGTTGGATGCATTCAGCTCCGGGCCCATGGATTTTACTATAAAATAAACCCTAAACCCTAAACCCCTAAACCCTAAACCCCTAAACCCTAAACCCCTAAATCCTAAGCCCTATAAATCCTAAACCCTAAACCCTAAACCCTAAATCTGAGACGGCAGAGGAGATGCAGAAGGGACTCCACAGTGCTGCCGGTGGAGGCGGTGGTGCCCTCCCTGCCCTTTGCGACTCCGTCACCACAATGTCACCTGACGTCGGCCAGGCTACTGTAGAGCTCGACAACCCTAAACCCTAAACCCCTAAACCCCTAAACCCCTAAACCCCTAAACCGTAAACCCCAATACCCTAAACCCCTAAACCCCTAAAAACCCCAAAACCCTAAACCCTAAACCCATGTGTGCCGGTTCCTGACGGTCACGTCTAGCGCCCAGGCTGGAGCTGCGGGCCGCCAAGCGGCTCAAAACCGCTGGGGCCCATGGGGGGCTCTTGGCCGAGCTGAACGCCCAGCTCGACTCTTGTCTGCGCCGAAGAATCTAACTTGGGACCTCGTACGGGGTTGTAGAATTATATAGAGATTAGCATTAGAATCGTAGAATCAATGTCATCGCCGTCATCCCGTCCTTACCACCGCCATCCACTGTCGCTAGTGTTGTCGCCTCGGCGGCACCGTGAACACCAGTGCCACCACCGTTATCACCAGCTGTTGACCATCCTTGGCCGTGCTTGTACCACCGTTGCAAGCGTTCGCTGCGACGACATTGCCATCCCTGCCGTCATAGCACGTCACCAAAGCAGAAACGACACCAGGACGGGGCGAATGATGCCGCCGCAAGCTGCATCTTCGAGGCCTTCGCGGCCTTCGCATCTGGCTGGAGTGATGAGTTCCTGGCGATTTGCCCGAAGATTGCAAGGCCAGGTCTTACACGGTCCCTCAACTCTTGCATACTTGTATCCCAGAACCTTCAGATCCTGGTCGAGCTTGAACTCTCCCGCAAGGCACGCTGTTCGGGTGATTCGCAACGGCATCTATCCTGCACCCGCTGCGGCATGCACGGCTATTGAAGTGCCGCATGTTGAAGATGGCATCCCAGCAGCCTGGCCCGGTTGTGTTCTCGCTTTTGGCGGATCGGCCCAGGTAGCAGCCTATGGCATTAAGGTTGGTCTGGTTTTCTCACTGACCCCTCCCTGGCTAGTCAGAATGCATCCCTGTCAAAATTTCCGCTGTGGTGTCGGGTCAGTGATCTGGAATCTGCATGGACGCCGGGATCATCGGACAACACGTCTTAGTCTCAGTAGCTAAAGCTCACAGGTGACCGTTCGTTCTATCACGGGCGCCACGCTCCTCTCCGGGCGCCTGGATTGGGATCTGCGCGGTGCTGAACTCCGAGACATGGCGTCGCGGCTCCTTAGCCGTCACTAGTGCACGAGTCTTGCCTCGATTTGCTCGACATATCTAGCACCTTCTTTGAGAAATCGCTGTGATCACAGTGCTTTCACTTCTTCGAGATAAACGACCGGCTGTAGGCGAAAAAGCAGTCTGACCCTGATTGCACGGCCTTCACTTGAGTTGCTGAAGGCCCTGCTCCTTACTTGGCCAGCTGAAAAATCCTCTTTGTGCACAGACCTGATTGGTAAAAGCAGACAGCTGGTTCGGAGTTGGTCATGTGTGAAGGAGATTTGGGAGTTTCCGAAAATAAGGGGTACCTTATTTTGGGGTCCATATAATAAGGATCTACTATTTGGGGTACTAGATTAGGGTCCCCTATTTTGGGAATCCCCATTTGGGAGTTTTCGGGTCTTCTTGCGATGCAGGCCCTTGATTTCAGAGCTTGCGAAGCACCTGAGGAGCCTCAATGGCAGGCACTGCAAGAGACTTGGCTCGAATTCGCAGGCACAAGAGTACTGTAGTTCCCCAATATAGTACCGGCACCCCTTATAAAAAAGGACCCCCAAAAGGCCAATATAGTACGGCACCCCTTTTAAAAAGGACCCCCAAAAGGGACCCTAACTTAGAGAACTACCCACAAGAGGATGCAGGGATCAGAAATGTTCGCAGCTGCGGGAGAGCTGCCCAGTCGCTCAACATGTCACTGTCGAAGCTTCTTTTGATCACTGTAGTGAGACGTATGTTTCCTACTGTAGGTACTTGGGTGTTTGTGTATAAATATAAATAAATATATATATATATATAATATGTACACACATATGTAGGCGGATATGGATGCATAGATGCATAGGTACACAGATGCATATGTGCATATGGTCATAGATGTAGATATAGATATGCAGGTCTTCTGCAAGAATCCGTAGATAACTCCATCAACACTGAAACCTAAACCCTAAACCCTAAACCCCTAAACCCTAAACCCCTAAACCCTAAACCCTAAAACCCTAAAACCCTAAACCCTAAACCAACCAAGAAAGAGGTTGGTTGTGGCAGACCAGCTCCTGCCAGAGCAGCTGCCACTCTCGGACTTCTGTGCCCGGGGTTCTCAGAAAGAGTTGATTCTGACGGCGCTACTGGGCCGCTATGTGCAGCTCAGGGATGAGGGGTTCGGGGCCTGAAGATTTAGACTGGGAGTCTTGGAGGATCGATGTGAAAGTTGAGGGCTTTAAGTTTTGTTCATGGATTATTTCGGAGCTTTGCAGTTGCTGCCGGTAGCAGAGAAAACATGAGAAAACAAATCTAAGGGCTGTTTATTGTAACGGCACTGTGACACGCCGACCCCGGCTTTAATTGCCTTTGGCCAGACACAAAGGATCGTCGTCCCAGCACATGAAGGCGTTAACGCCGCCCTGGATTTTCTCGAGTGCGTAGTCGAGGCTGCATGACTTTATTTTGGGTTCGGGTCAGGGCCAAAGGCTCGGCTTGTTTCAGGGTCTGGGGGCGCTGATGCCATTGCACATTGTAGATCGGTAGTATCTCTTTCTTCGGGGACACTGTGTCAGGAGTGTTCAGAAGTTGTCGAGGGACTCGCCTGCAGGGTTTCTAGGCCGGACTAGGCGGCCCACGTGAAGCATCATGCAACCTTTATGCACGCACCACGAGACTCCGACAATTTACGACTACTACTGCTGCTGCTACTACTATAACACCACCACCGCCACCGCCACCGCGACCACGACCACCACCACGACCATCACAAGGACCACGACCACTACTACCAGTACCACGACCACGACCACGACCACGACCACGACCACGACCACGACCACGACCACGACCACGACCACGACCACGACCACGACCACGACCACTACCACTACTACTACAGCAACAACAACTACTACTGCTACTAC
>CAJNDV010034915.1:0-13392 GCA_905221635.1 Symbiodinium sp. CCMP2456 | reverse complement strand
CTACCACTACCACTACCACCACTTCTCACGCACTTGGGAAAACTACCGCCGCCGCCCTCCTTGCTACTACCACGACCACTGCCACTGTCACTTCCACTGCCGCTACCGCTACCTGCGACGACGAGCTACTACTACCACTACCTCACTGCCACTCCCAATTTCACTACCATTAGCACTACCATACGACTACAACTACAACTGCAACAACTACAGCGACCACTATTATCACGACTGCAACTACAGCTGCAACAACCATTTTGAGCAGTACCACTACCATTATTCCTCCTGCTACCTTCAGTTGGGACTTAGATGATTGCGAAGACTTTGCGAGCGTCTTTGAATGGAGGCAATGGGCAATATCCTCTGCGACGAAGCCAGCATGCCCTGGAAGGATATCGTAGCTCTCGCAGCAGCTTTCATGCACCGATCTCGGGTCGGAGGTTCTGCGCGTGCGGTTCGTAGCGTTCTCGTGTGAAGGGCTTCGGCCGATAGAAATGGAGCAACAAGATCCTTCCCGTCGATCTTGCTGCTCCCGGCTTTTATAGGCACTTCCCTAGACGGCTTCAAGGTCTTGGAAGGTATGCTTTGCATTCAAAGTCCCAAGGTGGAATGCTTGGAGGAAGAGCACAAGATGCCGAAGGAGGTGCTGCAAAGCACCTATTGCTTGCTGGGCACCCTCTGCAAGTCGGAGCAGGATCCTGGCTGTGGTGTGTTTTGGCCCGGGGTCTTTCAGCCTTGAGCCTTGGAGGCCCTTCCCGTGTTGCTGAAGTCTGGGTGGGACGGGTACTGTAATGATCATAATTTGCCCCTGGAATAGAAGAGTTGTTTGCGTGATCCATAAAGCTTCAGCAGAAGCTATGCTAAACTCATCAGCCCTTTCGGAATGGCACCAAGCATCGGCTCGAGTCTTACCCCGCAATGCAACCCGGACATGCATGCTGCTTTTCTATGCCTATACACGGCCACTATGCTCGGAACTGTTCCCCTTTCATGAAGCCTTGGTTCAGGAAGCGCTGGATGCCCACCTGCGAAGTGTTCGGCTGAGACTGCCAAAGCTACTGGTCCCCGGCATACGGAAGGAAAGCCAGAAGTCGGTTCTGAGGCACGGTATAGTAAGGTTATTTTTTTTGTTGTCGCTTGACTTGTTTGGACTCTGCCGTGTATCAGAGCATGCTTTCCCAGTGTCGCAAGGTTTGCAACAATGCCATTTGGGTCACAATCTGTTGGAATCGTCTCTTTGCGGAGATTGATCTCCCGGTCGAAGACTCCTGCAACCTTGGCACAGCTCTCCAGCATCTCGCGAAATCGGAAAAGTCGGTTCTCCGAGATCAGAGACGTATGGCCTGTGCTGCCTGGTCTCTCATCGCGGCCCGAGTCCCTGAGGTGGCCCGGAATCTGGAATCAATCATCAAATGCTGGCTGACAACTATGACGACCGGCGAGGACGAGGTGGATGTTGAGGCCTGGGCTGGTTTTTCTGTGGCTGCAAAGTCTCAGCCAGAGATATTGCTCAGCCATGCCAATGAGCTCACGCGCACCATCCAGTCGATCAGGAGAAGCTTGGCCGATGTCTAGCAGCAAGTGTACTTGGATTGAAGCCCGCAGGCTAAACATAAAGTCCCACCACCAAAAACCTGCCCAGGAACTGAAGGGCAATCCAGGCTTAGCCGGATGGAGCCGCATTTTGAAGAGCTCCTGACACTGTGCAAGACTGCTCGCAACTCTGAGCAGGAAGCGATGCAAAGCTAAAAGGCTTGGCGGCTGTCGATTTCAAGAAAAGCCCTCCTGAACCCGTGAAGGCTCGAAGTCCCCGCTTGCGATGATTAAGCTGGGACGTGTATCGACACAAGGGTCAGCGACGACAGCACTGCCGCCTGAACCTGAACCCCGAAAGCACCGAGCACTTCGAATCGGGATTTAGGCTCTGGCCATGTTGGAGTCGCCTTGGCCTTGGCCTTGGCGGCCTCCGCCTTGACCCTGTGGGGCAGATCCTTTGTCCCTGGCAGGCGGGGGCTCAGAGGGGCTTGCGTTGCGACTTGACGGTCTTGAAGCTCACAGCGGGAGGGTCGTGGCTTGGACTTGGGTTTCTAGCCTCTGAGGCACCGCATCACCAAATGCGCGCATGGGCAACTGCAAACTACAACCGGTGGCAGTGATAAAGTCTAATTTTAAAGCATCTGTGAATAGTTTAGTACTCTTCGTGATTGCATCTCTTCGTAAACAACTACATAAGTTAAGCGATGTATGAATATGCAGAATATGTATGTCGGTATGTATGTATGCATGCATGCATGTATGTATGTAGCGTAATGTAGTGTAGTGCAATGTTATGTTGTTTTCCGGAATGTGATGTACTGTAGTGAGATGTAATGTAAAGTAGGTGTCGGTCGTAGCAGCATGCAAGCACTCGAGCGGTTCTGTGATGTTACGTGCATATGCTCCCGAAAGCCTCAGAAACCTGAATCGTCCCCGATTGCGTGCGAACTCTCCAGCTTGCTCCGCGGAAGGCTGTGCTCCAACCAAGCCTCTCAAGCGCTGAGAGGAAGCGTCTGCATGCTCTCGGTTTGGCGATGTGCCTGCGTGTTTGGGTTTCAGGTTGCCACGACTAGGACGCAAAGCCAAGGGTCTTACTTCTCCGGATCTTCGAGTTTAAAGGGGTCTTGTTAGCATGGCTGCTATTGAGAGCTAGGATTAGGGGGAGCCTTGGGGATATAGACCCTCTCAATAAGGTCCCTTTTAAGAGAGCCAACGGTAGGGTTCAGAAGGGGTACCCTTAAGGGGTACCCCTAGTAATACTACCTAGCTATCGGGCCATGGCTCTTACATCGTCGATTAGCTGTCGATTCAACTCGAGCCTCCGAGCCGGAAGGATTGAGGATTCGGTTCCTGAGCTTCTGGTCACTTCGAAGTCCCGCTCCCTAGTCGCAACTTCTGGTAACATCCGGGCCTACATGAATAATTACCAAAACTATTTTGGGGGTTCCTTATTGTAGTTATAGTAAAATATACCGCCAAACTCCATTCTAATTATTAAGGCCCCTACATGAGCTCATCTTGGTAGCCAGGCGGACGGGTTGAACACCAGAAACGAAGCGAGTGAGGGACATCGTGTCACAGATGCTACACCATCCCGAACCGTTGGGTCAAACTGTTCTACGTTATTGAACTGAATGATACTCAGCTGAAGCGAAGATTCCACGTCAGATCAGGGTAGCTACTTCAAGCCCTCAGACTTGTTGATTCTTCTGTATGTGATCACACTTCCATCCTTGTTGTCACTGTTCGGAGATATATCTCTCCTGGCAGGGGCTGTTCGTCGCAATGTGAGGTGAGAAGCTCAGATCTTCTGAGCCCTGGGTCCCAGACCCAAGCCCAGGAACCTAAGCCCAACTGTCTGCAAGTCTGCAAGAGACATCCCTGAAAAGAGCCACGAGCTCCGGCAAGAAGGGCCGAGAGAGAAGGGCCCACAAAACAGCTCCTAGACGAGCTTTGTGCAGGACGCCGGGGCGGAAGCCCGCCCCTTTCAGCAAAAGGCTCTGAGGAAGCCCTGGAGCTGGGGCAGATCGATGAGTCTCTTGGGGGCAGGTTGAGGAGATTCTTACGGCTTTGAACCTTGTGTTTAGGGTTTAGGGTTTAGGGGTTAATTCGGAGGTTCTTCAGTTTCAGGCTGTCTGACTTCAGCACCTAGGGGCTCGCAGTGGCAGTGGTGCAGCTGATATCTTGTTGGTTTTGCACCACTGGCTTTGCCAGGCATTCAGGAGTAGTTTAGGAGTTTAGGAGATACTGCGCAGCGTCAAGTAATGGATCAGAGGTCAGGTCCCTGGTGCATCGATTTATCTTTGCAGGATCCGGGCTTGATATACTAACTATGTGAGCTTCTGCATGCCATTGTTGTTGGATCCTTCTTCAGCTCGGCTCGGACATCCGATTCATGAAAGGGTTGTGTGCCCGAGATGTGCGGTAAAACCCAGGTTCGTGGATTCGATCTGGGGCCCCTGACTTGCACATGGGAGTCAGATGAACAGGTCGTTTCACTCTCAAGTAGAGGTTTCTAGCGAGAACGATTTGCACGTGTCCGGTTGACTCTGAGGATGGGCTCGCGCTCCTTTTTGGAACTGAGGTAACGCCAAGTCCCTACTCGATTCCGAGCTTGGGAGGAAGCTGACCGACCTGGCTGGTGAGGAGAGGTTCCTGCTGTTCATGACTTGGAGCCACTTCGCGCTTGGCGCTTGCAAAGCGGGAAGTGTTGTCGTAAACCCGTAGGCTGAGCCTACTCGTACAACCCCTGCAGTGGAATGACTGCCGTGCGTAGGGCTTTAGTTGTTTCTCGTTGTTCGAATGCTCTGCGACCATCATTCAGATGGGACATGCATGCCTGGCACCAGGAGGCCTGCTTTGATGTTGACGTTCGTTCACGGACACGGAACATTTCTTTGCTGTTAAACTTGCCTATCGCATTCTTCGGATATTCTCCGTGCTGGGGCAGGTCTAAGACCCTAAACCCCAAACCCCCCATATTTATTGTGAGCCCATGTGGAACTCAGCAGATGACCGTTATCCGACTGGGCTCTCTTCGTGTCACGAAGCCGCTCCCTCGCACATCACGCGCTGTTCCTTGTCAATCAGACCGGGAAACCGGGCCAAGGAAGAACCTCCCATGAAACCCCTAAACCTTAAACCTAAATTACAAACCCTAAACCCTAAAATTCTAAGCCCTAAACCCTAAACCCTATACGTTACAAACCTTATAAGCCCTAAATTGCAAACCCTAAATCCTAAGCCCTAAACCCTACTTTATAAGCCCTAAATTACAAACGCTAAACCCTAAAGTCTAAGCCCTAAACCCTACCTTATTACGAACCCTAAGCCCTAAAGTCTAAGCCCTAAACCCTACCCTATAAGCCCTAAATTACAAACCCAAACCCTAAACCCCACTGTCGCCAAACTGGGCGAAAGCGGCGTAGCCTCCTAAACCCTAAACCCTAAACCCTAGACCCGAAGCCCTAAACCCTAAACCCTAAATCCTAAGCCCTAAACCCTAAACCCTAAACCCTTGTTAACCATAGCCTCTGCGTAGGAGCGCCTCGAGAGCACCAAAGCCGGGATCAGCGCCACAGGCCCGCGGAGGGCTCTCGTTAGGGTTTAGGGTTTTGGGCTTATAATTTAGGGTTTAGGGTTTATGAATGAGGGTTTATAGGGTTTATAGTTTAGGGTTTGGGGTTTATAATTTAAGGTTTGGGGTTTATAATTTAGGGTTTAGGGTTTGGGGTTTCGAACATAATATCATCGAAAGCCGGTAGCTGAAGTTTCTAGGTCCTAGGTTTTCAGATCGATCGCTTTAGGGTTGGACCCTGGGGGTGCTGCAATCCGAGTTCACAATATTCCTTGCAGGTATGAAACCTAATCACAGGTTAGGTTTCGTAACAGGTGCGACTTCAAATCAGAGGTTGGATTCTGGACAAAGGGACCTGGGACAAGCTCAGAGTTGCGGCTCTGCCGGTCACAGAACGCTACGCAGCTGTTCTTCTGCGTTTGTGCAAGTGAAGGTTCTGGCGCAGTAGCCATGATTCCGATCAGATGCCTGGCAGCAAAGCTTAAACCCTGTAAACCCTATAAACCCTGAGGGCTTATAGGGTTTAGGAGGTTAAGGCATGACGGGGAAGAAGGAAAAACGCCTTGGACGCCCTCGAAGCTTCGGAGCTTTCGCCACGATCCCGGCAGCCGAAGCCATATATATATATATATATAATATGTACATGTATAGAGTATATATCTATAGGTATATACATATATATATATATATATAGGTATATATATATATACTTATTTATTTATTTATTTATATTTGTTTATCAGGTCTGCTGGACCCGGATCGGCTCACGCCTCGCTGGGAGTTCCAGCTCGAGCCCTAACTGATCATATGCAGGGAAAGGAGGGATTCACTGAAGAAATCTCCTTTCCATCGTAGTCGTCGTAGTAGTAGTAGTAGTAGTTGTTGTTGTTGTTGTTGGCCAGGATCATGGCGCTTCTGCTGCTTGCACCTCGTTCGAAGGATACGAGGTGAGTGCACTAAGCCGGCCTGCTGAGGACATGCTGGCGCTGGACGTCTTCCTCTTCGGATTAGTGTGGCTCTGGCTGCATGTAGCTGCAGTTCACGATGAGTTGCCCCTCTCAGAGCGGTGTTGGCACATGAATCCCGCGCAGCTTCAGGAAGACGGCATCGTACGTAGCAGGTTTTGTTCAACGTGGGTGGGAGGCTCGGGAAGTCGAGACAGTTGTTGGCCCCCGGACCTAAGCCGGGACACCTCCAGCCTGCAAGGTATCGCTACGCAGTTCGCACGGGAGACGACAATCCCATGCTGCGGCTGGGTCTACGGCTTCAACTTGGGCAAACTTTCGAGAAGTTTGGGGGATGTCTTCAGATGGTTTTCAGGTAGCACCATCCGTGCGTGCGGGCTTGCATTTCCCAGTCGACATCGGGTCCAGAGATGTGTGCGGCCCTTGTTGTGGAATCCCTTGGTGTTTTGCTGGGCTGTTCATGCGAGCTAATCTTCAAGCCTGGCACGGCGAGTCAATCGCCGCTACGGCTGTTGATGCGAGATGCTGCATGATTTCCCAGCAAATTTGAACGATCGCGAGACTTAGTGTTCAGTCTGACGTGGTAGAAGCCAAATTCCTGGAAGAGAAACTGACTTCGGCGCGGCAGGGCAATGTCATCTGATTCCCGGGTTGAGCTTTAGGTGCTTGGCCCGAGTATCCCAGTTTTTATCAGGCCCAAACGTCAACGAATCGTGAGCCAAGCAACGGTTACCGGTAGCCGGCCGATTGGGCTAATCAGGTGTGTTGGGCGCTTTTGCTTTGCCACGCGCGCTGTTCCTGGTGCGCATGCCGGCGGAATGCCAGGACACTGCTTTTCAGGGTTGGGTTGGGACTCACCTAGTTAATAGTTGTCTTTTCCGAGGGCACTTGCGCTTCCCGTAGTCGGATCGAGTTGAGAGCTTGCTGCATCTCAGCAAAGCAAAAACCCAGGAAAGATTATTTTCACAGCTGCAAGTGCCAGGCGCTTCCTCTCAGCTGCGGCCCACCGCTCGGCCTCATGGCAGTGCAAGACACCAAGAATCAGAGACGAAGTTTGCAGCGGTGTAGAGCCGGCGGAGCCTCTTCCAACGGCAAGTCTGTACAGGGTTTGGCTGCTGGTCTTGGAGTTTTCTTCCGGGGATGCCCATCCTGCCTTTCTGTCATTTTCATACATACGATTTGTCTTGTGACCATTGGCATCATAGCAGCAATGGCACTGAACAGCAGCTTGAGTACGGTGAAGAAGTTTCCTAGGCCCCACCATGAGAGAGCTGCACGGGGCCTCACTACCTGCAACTTTCAGTTTGCTACTTGAATTGGCACGAGATGCGACGTCCATGACAAGTCGAACGCTTCCAGCCTTTGCCTCCTGATTTCGGCGTTGGTTGGGCAACCGTGTGCAGTCATGCAGTCAACAGTAGGCTTAGTCTAAACCGGCAAAGCTGTCACGCCCCGGCAGTGCTTGACACGAAATTGCCCAAATCGCCCCCGAAGAATCCCAAGACCTCGGTACCGCGGGTCTGCAGACAAGGTTACTTCAACTGGGACATGCTGGCCCAGGCATGGAGCCTGTTCAGTGACCCGTTCCAGGAAGTAAGCCTCAGTGAAAAAGCCTGGTACTGTAGGCCTGGTAGAGGCACTCAAGTCTCTGGGCGAGCGATGTGGTGTGGTTGGCACCGATTTGCGTAGGGACTACTGGGTGCGGATGCGACTTTGAATGGAGAAGGGTCTGCAGGATTCTCCTTAGCTTCGGAAGCAGATAGCGCAGCATATAGCAATCAATCAATGCTGTCTCTAGACTCCTGCAACCGTTGCAAGGCAGTGGTCAGGTCCGATTTACAGACGTGTTTGGAACGCAATCAAGACACGGTACGAAGGCTCACGCTCTCAAGTGTCGTTTATACGGCTGCCTGTCACAGCAGATTTGCTATGTTTTGAGGAAATGTTGAAAGGAACAGGCAAGGTGAATAAGGCAGGTACTTTGCGCTGCACATATGTATTGGAGTGTCAGCGTATCCAGGCGGAGCGTCCTACCTGGACATCGTAGATTCGCAGCGATTCGTAGATGTGTGCAACTCTGCATATAGAGTCCTCGATACTTTGCTGGAACTTCGGGCCGTGAGGTCGCGTGGCATTTCTTGTCCGGCACAGTGATCTTCGCAGTGGCGCTTTATGGGCTGGTGCGGATCTCATGGGAAGTTCTGCATCTCCGTGGAATAGGATGCGGAAACCTCGCAGCCATCAAAGCCACCCAAGTCATAAGTTCCTGCATGCAAGAAAGAAGCGATGGCTCGGCTAAGGAGCGTGCAATAGCTACAGGCTTCGTGCGCCGCTTCAATGCTTCCTGAACGGCCCGAACCGAGATGGAAGAACGTGCAGGATCGAAATCTGCTAGTGGCTGCACCCATCCACAATTGAACTACATAGCTTAGGTCGGTGAAGACATTTGATTAGAAATCGTCCCTGAGAAACAAGGGCAGGAATTTTCTTTATCGTGCATCTCGCAAGCACCTTTACTCGCGGGCCCGAAAACCCCGCACCAGAGAGGTATGAAGCCATCCATGAACTCCAAGCCGCCAAATTTTAGGCATTTTAGGCTGGGACAAATCCTGAAAGCCAGGCATTTGCTCCTTCCCAGCGGGCTCCACAGAGGGAAAAACCGTATGATTGTCACAAAGTGACAATATGTTCGAGATTTTGTCGGCCACTGACAAAAATGACATGCCTGAAGGATATCTGCACGGTCAGTGAAATTGCAACTGCAGAAGAGGCCATGCAGGCTCCATATACCTACAAGTCCCGTGTGAGGCCAGGCCAGGCTAGGCCAGGCCAGGCCAGGCCAGGCCAGGCCAGGGCAGTTGGGCGAAAAGATTTTAATTAGGGAGGGAGTCGCCGCAGCTTACTAAAGCGAGGGTTCGTAAGATATTATGTTCGGAAGCTTGTCAGATTTTCGAAGTGTGGTGCGCATAGAAAAAAAGAATAATCTTGTTGGTTAGTTGGTCTGTCAATTTCTTATAGAATGATGCCTATAGAAGGGGAAATACCCCTGAGAAATTAGAGCATATTGCTTTTTTTAAGAGATATTGAATTTATAATAACAATAAAAATGATATCGGAGAGATTCGGCTAAATTAGTTTTACTACCGAAGAAATCAAAAATAAATTTATCTCGATTTTTCGGAATATAGAAAATACGATATAATTGGTTTCCGAAAATATTCTCACCAAATCGCTCTTCGTATTATTGTTAGGGAATTATTTAGTTTTAGAAATGCGGCACCGTGCCGATCTCTCGTATTTTAGATTGAAATATGATTTTTCTAAATATTTAGAAATTATTTTTCGAGTTATGGGCGTATCTGGCACGATGATAAGAATTTTTGGAAGAGGTCGGATACGAATTTGAAATTCTTTATGAATTCGTTATGATTATTTCTTCTCTAATATTAGAAATATAATTTATTTATTTGAGATATGAGATATCTAAAAGTAGAGTTGTGGCATATTTATTTATCTTGCAGTGATGAGTTTACGGCTCTGATAGAAGGAACAGGCTCTATTCACTAGGATCTTGAAATTTTCTAATTATATTCCGAATTAATCTTCGTTATATCTTTCTTGCCTTCTAAATTCCGGGAAGATTTTAATTTTCTAGTCTATCGGACTCTGATCTCGTCTAAACATTAATTTGTCATTCTTGTGGGATTATTCTCTTTTCTAGACGGTCGAAATAGCTCGCCAGAGCGTCGTCTGTATCGGAGATCGGCATAAAGAGAAGAAATATTGATGAACCTCAAATTTTCGAATAATTCTATCTTTCTATATCCTCGTTATCATACGCTCTTCCTCAAAGAAATTTGAAGTAGCGGATCGTTACGTCGACGTGCTTTCGGCGTCTATATCAAATATATTTCTGAATTATTCTCCATTTAGATTTCTTGGTAAGCAGATCCTCGCTGTCCTCGCGGCTGAAGAAGTGCTCTTGACCTCGGATTTTGGGGGAGAGCTGCTTCTTATTTCTCGGATTGCCATACGTAGAAATTTTAGCGCTATGGCCTAACATGATGATGCCAGAATTCCCTTTTTTTTGGGGGGGGGAATAGAGATGATTTTATCGAAGGAATCGTAGCCCAGGAAATAAGATGAAGACTTAATTATTAATTATTATTTCGGATTGCCGTGGGCCAGCACAGCCCCTGTCAAGATTTTATCCCCGACTCCCCGCTCCTTCGGGATCAATCAGGAATCTTCTATGATATCCTCTATCTTCTTATAAATCATTATCAATTCTCCTATTAATTTCCCTTTTCGTGAACCTGTTTGCCAGCTCAGGAGACCATAATCCCGGAGAGATTATTTTCGTATGCCTCCAGACGAAGAAGATCCTATCGAGAATATTTTAAGGATTATCTGAATTCCTTCTCGAATTTCGTCAAATTCGGGAGCTTCAATTAATCGTCGTGCGATCCCTCGAAATAGATGATCTCTATAAATATTCTCAATTTATAAAGAATTCGATTCGATCAATAATAATGATGCCATATTTTTTGAATCTCAATTGTATCTACGAGCGTGGATCGTCTCCATAATCTCAATAATATTTCAATATATGGAATATGATCTGGTCCCTGGAGAAATCAATCTAGTCAGATTAATATAATAGCATCCTATATCGCCCGATCAGAATCTCGAAATTCTCTCGTCTTGAGAATCATATTCCCCCCAAAGGATTCTGATATCTTCGGATTTATTAAATTTGGCTACGAATTCTTGATCAATTGGAGACGGCGGGTCCTTCGAGACTCCAACGGTCTGGCTAAAAATTCATTCGGTCTATTTAATTCTTATCTAAATCTCATATTCGGACTCCTTTATCTATTTCTAGAAATCATTATGCCTACCGGTCAGCTTCATTTACGATATCTTAATAGAATCATTCTCAAGAATTATGATACGGATTCCCAATATCAGAATATTGCGCGGGTCTATTATATACCAATCTCCTTCGAGGGGGAAGGGAATAAAGAGAGAACGCTGCTGACGGAGACTAATGAATCAATCTGAGCTGTGGCGGGAGACCTTGTCTTCTAATCGTATCGATAAAGAATATTCTCCTAGAGAAATCATCGAATATATAAAAAAAATTTATTTTAATTATCGAAAAAGACCTTTAAAATAATCTCTTATTCGATTATAATCTAATAAAATAAGATTTTTTAAGAAATTATTTCTCAATATATTTCGATGTCTGAAATATTATTTTATATATTTTCTAAGAATAGTAATTTATATTTATTTTCTTCATAAATTCTTCATAATTATATTTTCCCTCCCCGCTCCGTCTTTTTCTCCGCCACGACCATACCCCTCCTTATCATTCCACGATTTCCTCTCCCTCGCCCGCCATACGATATGGATCCAACTACAATCTAAATTTCCGCATTCCAAGCTATATCTACGATACCTACTCCATTTAACTAAATAATAAATATAATGAAATTTCAATATAATTTATCATATCATAGAATATCGAAAATTCATTATTAAGAAAAATATTTACAGAATATAAAAATATCCAAAGATTCTTCTTATATTGAATATCGATACTTTCTAAATTCTATCGAATAATACCATGAAATAAAAAATTGACTATAATATAAAAATATTCGAATAAATCCTATATTTTATTAATTCCAAGAATTTCATCGCCTTCCATTCAAAAATAAATAATCTCAATTTATCAATATAACCGATAAGATGAATTTCGTATCAATACCCATCGAGCACCAATCCGAAACCGAAGCAATAATATAATATTTTATAGAATACTAGAGTTGACCCGCTGCTTCCAGCAGCGGTATTCAAGTGGAATATGCAGCTTGGCAGTATTCCGCTAACGACAGCACAAGTCTGAAAAATTGTAGAAATTTAGAGCGCCAGATCTCGTGGAGCGGTGCAGCTATGGACAAGTTGATATCGAATTATTGCCCGGCGCCAAAATCAGTTACGGATACTTGGATATCTAATCATATATATTGATTCCGACTCATGGCATTAGAGGTAACCTGCGATTATTCACTTTTACGGTAGCAATCCCAAAGGTGAAGCCAAGCTTCAAGTGTCAGCACGTTGCGTCAAATTTCATCCAGAGTGCTATGCCGAAGGCCGAGGGCAGAATTATAAGCAGGACACGAGGTCTTTTGCGTAGCCTGGGAGAGGCATCAATAATATAGAAATGCAATATCCGTATACGTAATTTGTCGCCGGCTGTAACCTGGCTGCATAGGAGCCAACGGCAATCATCAAATTGAGAGTACGTCACGATAAACTATATTGTGCATAAAGAATTGCCCGTCATGGAGTCCTTGGCCGAAATAATTGGCACCCAAAACCCGAATATGGTTGCGATAAATTATATTATATAGAAAGATAGATAGATAGAGAGATAGATAGATAAATGGATAAATAGATAGATAGACCGATCTATCGATGATCAGACAGATAGATACTGACCTTTCGTGAGCAAGTGCTACTCCATAGCACTATATGAGAAAATTCCTATAATCGATAAACCTCATGAATAGATAAGGCACGATTTTTCAATATAAAATTATAAAATAATTATAAGGCATATTCTATATTCGCCATAAGATATTAGTAAATTATATTCATTCTCTAAATTTTCCGAAAATTATCAATTCTAAATTTTCAAAATTTAAAGAAATGATAATTGAAATTTTTCAGCAAATTTCGAGACCGAGGCATCGAATTCCCCAGATCTCCAAATTCTTCCAAAATTTAGAAATCTAGGCCTAGTCCCAGAGATATATAGAGAAAGAGAAAGAGAGATAGAAATATAGAGAGATAAAGAGATAGAGATAGATAGAGGCATAGAGAGAGAGATAGAGAGAAATAGAACGAGAGAGAGAGAGAGATATAGAGACAAAGAGAGATAGTGAAAAAAAGAGAGAGATAGAGAGAAAGATAGAGAGAGAAGAAGATAGAGAGAAGAAGCTAAAGAGAGCCATATAGAGAAAGAGATAAAAAGAGAACCACATAAATAGACAGAAAGATAGAGAAAGAAATAGAGAAAGAGACAGAAGACAGAGAGAGAGAGATAGAGAAAGAGAGATAGAGAGAGAGAGAGATAGAGAGAGATAGAGAGAGAGATAAAGAGAGAGATAGAGAGAGAGATAGAGAGAGAGACCGACCCGACCGACCGACCGACCGACCGACCGACCGACCGACCGACCGACCGACAGACAGACAGACAGACAGACAGACAGACAGACAGACAGACACACGGACGGACGG
>CAJNDV010034913.1:2312-19775 GCA_905221635.1 Symbiodinium sp. CCMP2456 | reverse complement strand
GCAGTAGCAGTAGCAGTAGCAGTAGCAGTAGCAGTAGCAGTCGCAGTAGCAGTAGCAGTCGCAGTAGCAGTAGCAGTAGCAATAGCAGTAGCAGTAGTAGTAGTAGTAGTAGTAGTAGTAGCAGTAGTAGTTAAGCATCTATGTTTACTATGAGGGTGATGCTGTTGATATTCAAATGATACGGAGGACGATGACTATATCAATAATGATGAATATTCTTGTGTTGTTAAAAACAACATAACATTAGCATCATTAGCGTGATGAGTAGTGTTATTATGAGTATTATTATCTTTCTGCCCTTTCGTGCTTATATTCAAACAAAACATGATGGTTTTAATTATCACGATGCTGGTTGTCATTACATGCGTTAACGTGTTGATATTCTGATCATGATGACTCATTCTGCTGGTTATGATGATGCTGATGTGCGCTTTGCGGCAAGGCCGCAAACCCGAGAGACGAGCAACTTGCGTGAAAATGCGAGATTTGTTCAAAGAAGTTCCGTGTCCGCTGTCAACTCACGAAGTAGCCCGTTTGTAATACAACTGGCGCGGGCAAACGACAGGCTTCGGGCATAGCAATGGTAGTACCACGCACCTGCGCATTGTACAGAATACCTGCATATGAAGACCTGAAATCTAGGTTTGGGTACAGTTTACCTCATGCCCCGTGCCTGCGCTCTTGCTGCCCATACGAGCGCGCCGCTGCTTGGTCGGGCGCGGGGGTCGCGCACATTTCCTGACAGTGTGGAATATGGCAGATGCTTCAACGATCACCGCTTCTAAAGCAAGACCCGCCGTGCTTTTGCATATGACATCTAATTCATATAATCTGTACTGACAGTCATGACAAGCCGTGGACCTTGAGACCTTGAAGAACGATCCCTCAACTGACCCGATACAAGGCAAAGACCTTCCAGCCCAGCTGAAGACGTGACAGTTCTTGTTGATGCGAAGCATGGGCGGCCAGTTGGCTGTGCGTTTGCCTTCCGTTTGGGCCCTTTGTCTCTACGTGGGACAACCTGCGTCTATCAAACTTGCCCTGACTGTTCGTAGCTGTGGCGTTTCTGGCTACTTCGAAATGGCAATGCTGAAGTCTCCCCAGGACCGGCCTGCATCGAGCTTCTCCGATTTGGAGCGTCTGTGAGGAGGCGTCTACGCCCGTTGGATCAGTCCTCGGGGCTGAGTGGAGGCCTTGGGGCTCTTGGGTCGCTTAGGTTGAAAGCTTTAGGGTTTAAGCAGCTTTAGGCTTTAGGGTCAAGCGTTGAGGCTTTAGAGTGTTGAGGCTTTGGGATCCACGATCAGGATGTGGATAGGGTCTGAACACCATATTTTGCAGTTGACAGGGCGAGTTGGGGCTCAGACTGCAGCTAGGGTACCTTAGCTGCAGTGCCCATGTCCGGTTGTGTAAAGCAGGTGCTTCCCCCGGACCCCTCCTCAAATCATGAAGTACCCCGAAGCCTCTTACAGCAGCCAGGGCAGTCATGTTCAAACCGCCTTCCCTACGTAATCGACCCTGATAAGCATACGGCTTGAGTAGATTGCACCCGTGAACATCTACCAATTGCGTCCCGAATGTCTCAGATCATTGGTTCCAACAAATAAGTCTGGCCAGGAGCGACATTTTGGATTGGCATCGTTCCTACGATGGACGACTAGTACTAGCCCTACAGCAACGACGACTACTACTAGTATAGCACCACCTGTGTAATAAACCTGTTACTGTTATTGTCAGTTTCATGCTATTTTTGCAGCTCCCAATGTGGTTGGTTGTGCTACCTCCAACACCCTCTCTCTGGGCCACCGAGCTGTATTTCCACATCCACGGAGCCGAAATCGAACATGTTCGTCTGCACCGGAAGGGAAGAGTCGACACCTGGACTTTCTGAATGGGGAATGCTGAAGTGCTTCATAGTCCAGCCCCAAGCAAGTGGTGCCCGTACGCGCTTGCAGTCGGAAACAGCGCTTGGACAAAGCTAGGTGTTTTGCCGTGGAAGGATGAGGAGGTTAAGGATGAGGAGGCGAAGAGCAGAGAAGGACCGACAGCAGATGTACGTTCCACATCCATCACAAATACGAACTGCGATGGATGATGGTGACCCGAGCTTGATCTGAAATGCTAAGACCCCGGCTGTAGGCAAGACTGCCCGTGAGGAGCGCCGACCCCGCCGTCTCTCCGCGTCTGCCAGCATTGGGCGGCATTTCGGATTGTGGGATTTCTTTCTTCCGGGGCTTTCGGCTTCGGCGTTTAGGTCTTGAGGTTTGGGATTCAAGGGTGAAATGTAATGAAGGACTTGAAGGTTAGGGGAAAGGGTCCCAAGGTTTTTTGGGGTTTTTGTACGAGATGGACTATTGTGGGGGCAACATAAACTTTAGGGTTTAGGCTTTAGGGGTTTAGGGTATAGGGTTTAGGAGCTGGATGCAAGTCTCTTGACGCATGGCTCCAAGCCCTGGACAGAAACTTTGCTCGAAGCCCTAAACCGAAACCTTCTGCTTTGCTCGACTCGTGAAGTCTTCATTTCTGTGTGACCCACCAGGCCGCAACTCGACCTTAAGCACCGTCCAAAGCCTACAGCATTTGTGTCCGCCTAATTCCCAAGGACTCAAACCGCACATCCTTCGCAACCGCAATCCCCGAAATCCTTCAGCCGGCCGAACGGGTCCACAATCTGCCTCAATTGACTCATGTGCGACGGACTGATGCCGCTAACGGATGAACAGGAATTCACCTCCGAGGCGGTTTCGATGGCTTGACATCGTGTGCTTGTCAGGCTCAGGGTTTTCAGATTTATGGGCTGCCGGGCGAAAGGCACGTGGCTCAATGCTTCAATCGGGGGGATGGTATGCTGTGTGGGATTCTGCCCTGCACCAAGCATCGAGAAGACTGAAGAATGAGAGAAGACCCTGACCCGAAATCCTGAAGGAAGTGGGTTTGGGGCTTAGGAGTTTAGGGCTGATATGAAGTCTGGCCTGAAGTTCGGCCATTTGGGCCCCGCAGAGATCGTTTAGTTAGTTTGTAGGGTCCCTGAACCCTAAACCCTAAATTAGAGATAGTTCAGTATTTAGGGGTTTTAGGGTTCAGTAATTGGAGAACCAAGGCCAACAACGTCAGCCAGACCAAGAATGGAAGCTTCCCAAACGGGAAATCGATTGGACGCTTCTTGGCTCATGTAGGGGCCTTAATAATAAGGTTTTGGGGTATACTATACTGTAGTCATAATAAGGAAGCCCCCCAAAATAGCATTGGCACTTATTTATATAGGCCCCTATACTAGATCTTTGCATCCTGCGGTCCAGTCTATGCCCCTGCAACAACGCAACTAATGCCACAAAAAGTCCTCGACCAAGGCAGCATGTGAGCACTTTCATCCGCAAATCTCAAAATCCTTGATTGCAGACGGACTTCTCTAAACATGACGTGCCGGCCTACAACCCGAAACCCAGAACCCCATGCAAACTCTGACCGCCAAGCTCAGAGAGCCAAAGGACAATTGCCGGCCTTCTCTTTTCTAGGGCCTCGGATTCGCTGTTGAAGGTTCCGCAAGCTGGGCACCTGATCATGTCCACAAAGTTGTGCCCATATGTCGCCATGGTCTCTGCGAGTCTCCCCTCACCTTCTCCGAAACCCATTGCTAAGTTTTCATGCTTATACAGGGTTCGGGAACCCCTGATAGAAGGCGCCAACATGGTTAGAACGCGGGTCAGCGAGACCTTTAGTTAAACCTAGCCTTGCACCAAAGCCCTGGATTCCTGGATTGCGAAACTTTGACACCGAAACCCTAAGCCGAAGCCCTAAACACCGAGACCGCAGACACCGAAACCCTAGATCCAAACCTGAAATGCCTGATGCCCACCTCAACCTTCGCAAAGCTCAAGGCAGCGGGCGAGCTCCTGTTTGGGTTTGGGGTTTGAGGCTTGGTAGATTTATGCGGTTTGGAGGGATTGGGCTGCGGGGCCTGCGGTTCAGGGTTCAGGGTGATGGGTTTCCTGGTCCAGGGCAGGTTGAATCGCAGACTATATCGGAGGTCATATGACAAGACGATGGAGATAAAGTTTGTGACGGTGTGCTACTTCCAAGAGGCTTGTCTTTCTCACTGGGGAATAAATGTTGATAGGCACGTAAGTCGGTTTATGACATGTATGCTTGAAGGCGTAAGAAACAAGTCTTACTTCGTTCTGGCACAATACACCAGACGGCAAGGAACAAGCAGCCAGGTATAGCGCAACAACATTTGCGCTATGCATAACTGTGATGTCTGCACAGTACTAGTCAGCCCTTTAAAGTATGTACGCATTGATACGCGCTGCATCGCAAAAAAGCTGGGTAGCATCCAAGAAGATTGCATTTCGCGGAACCACACAAATTGTAAGCCACGTGTCCTTGTGATATTTCGGTACATCAGCCCTAGGCACAAAACGGTTGAGTTCATCTCTGAACCCAAAGAAACCCAACCCGATTCTGTAAGCTCTGAGACCTCGTACAAATAGAGGGCTGGACACTATGTAACGAACATCCCCTCATACACCCCGTTCACCCTTCTATTACAAACCAACGCCCTACTCTAATATCTAAGGCCCCTATACTTAATAAGTAAAGACTTCGAGAATTATCCCATCCTCCGTCGGCCGTATGTGGCCGGGCCTGTCTCTCGGTCCTGATCCCTGCAAGGATTCTCGCGATTTGGGGCTTTGGGTCTAGATTTGGGGTTGAAGGTTTTGTCGTGTAGGCTTTAGCGCATAAGGTTTAATGCAGAAGGCGTCGGGTTCGGGATTCTTGGTTTGGGGGTGAGCGTAGAGTTTGCTCTTTTCGCGAAGATCGAGAGGCCGTGACTTTTGGAATCGGGATCGGGCCTTCCTGAAAGCCAGCTTCAACTGCCTAGGCGTTGTTTGCCAACTCAGACGGGCTTGGGGGAAACCGTTGAACAAAAAGCCTTGCAGAACCTTCTTGATCAGTGGTAAGTTGTGCTGTCCCCGGGATTTCTGGTTGCGGGTTTAGGGGTCCATGTTGTGTAGTTTAGGATATCGGTGATGGTTTTACCTTTGCTCAAGTCTTTGTTCGAGCAGTACAGGGTGCCGTCGCTCATGTGTAGGCCCTGACTATGAGCCTTGTCAACCCCGTAAACACCTCTGCGGAACTACTTTGCAACACTTACGACTGTGGCTCCCGGTAAGAGCCCCTCCCATCTCTCCTCCTGAGCACCCTGTGTGGTGGCAGGAAATGTTAAGCTCTCGATCTCTGAGAGGAAGTAGGGCTCCCTGCTGAGGCATTCAACACACAACCTGCTGGTAGTGACCCTGAACATTCGGATCCTTAACTTGCGGACACCAATCAAGGGGTTCCTAGTCTCATATAAGAAGCCCCAACCCCACCCCCACCCCTCAACGCAACATTCGCACCTTAGGAAAACTTACACTTCTGACCCGTACAAAACTCCAGACAAGCAACCCCGCTTGTCGGAAACCCTACACCCCAAAGCTTACTCGCTGATTCTTAAACCCTGAAGTTCTGAACCCCAAACCCCCCCCCTTTCTTTGGAGCCTGGAAAGATTCTCTGAGGACAAGGAAGGCATGGGCTGCAGCATTAAGCGGCGCTCCGACTCCTCCCCGCCAGGGGAAAGGAGTTGGGGCTTCAGGGCTTGCTTGGGGTTTGGGAGTTAGGGCTTTAGGGTTTGAGGGTTTGCTTGACCTCTGAGAGAGTGCTTTTTGAGTCCTGATATCATAGGTTTCTCTCAGGATTTAAAGTTAGAGTGGGTCCACGGGAATGACAACGGTTTCAGCAGGGTTTTGTACAAACGCTTGTGGCGGTTTTGGGACTTGGGTCTGAAATGGTTTAAGGTCAGGTTTAGGGTTAAAGTTTAGGGCTTAAGGTTTAGGGTATTTTCAGGTTCAAAGTTCTCGGCTGGGGCTTCAGGTTATGGTCTAGCGTTCAGACTTTATTAGGATTTGGGTCGGCAGGCTGTAGCAGTGCGTGCAATGTTGAGTTGTCTAAAGTCGCAAAGCTTGGGCTTTGCCTAAGATTCCAGGCCTGATGGGCAGTTTCAACAATGAGGGGCCCGTTTCATACACTCCAAAAGGCGATGAAATCCGATAACACAGTAAATGGGAAACCGTACAAAACCCCATATTTCCATTGCTAGGCCCGAGCAGCAGCACTCCAAGCCACCCATTCTCAAGAACCTTTCCAGGACCACCAGCCAATGAGTCCAAACGCGGCACTGCGGCGCCGTAAACCCGCAACCCCGAACCCCTAAAGTCCCTAAAGGCCGAACGAATTGCACCCNNCCCTCCCCCCCCCCCCCCCCCCCAAAAAAAAAAAAAAATACACGCAAACTGCAACGTGGCGCTCCGAGCCCGGCCCGACGGGCGGAAACCGCACGAACTTCGGCATTTGGAGACGAGGAACCGCGAGGAGTCGAAGAGGAGTTTCGAACATATTGGAAGGCCAAAGACGGCTAAGATGTCGCGAACCGCAGCACGGCACGATTTCCTTCCGAGTCATTCATATTCGGCCTACAGTAGGGTGATGTTTGGAGCCTTGGACAAAATCTGTAGAAGATGCGCAGGAGCCGCGGAGGGCTTCTGGCTGAGTCCGAGCAAGCAGAGGTCGAAGCCAAATGCCCATTGTGGCTGATCGGGGCTGCAGGCTTGTAGGGCTTTGAGTTTTGAGCTTCAGGGAGTTACGGTTTAGGCCAAGGGGTCTTACAGAAAGCCCCAAAGCAAACCGGATTCCATCACCGATCATGGGGTGAAGGAGTGGGGCTTCGGGTTGAGGGTTCAGACGGTAGGGTCCCGAATACTTGTACCAATGGATAAAGCCGCCTCAACCATGCGCCCAAGACCTCAACCGTAAAACCCTGGAAGCTATGAGCCTGAAGCCCTCAGAGGAAATCGAATCCCACAGCCGCTCCTCTGAGATAGAGTGAAACATCGCCAGCCACGCCGGCTCGACTAAGCCCGTCCGCAGCAGACCTCAATAAGTTTGTGATTTGGGCTTTGAGGCTGCAAAGTCTTCGGGTTCAGGGTTTAAGGGTTTGGGGTTCAAGAACTTCTGGGTTTGGCCTTTAGGTCTAGCGTTTAGCGTATAGCTGATGGACTTCATGGGTTTACGCCGTATGGGTTGGGTGCTTTAGGGCAGGGCTTTCGAGGGATTTAGACTTCATCAACTGTTGCTAGGGTTTATAGGAAGCAGTCTGGGTGACGTGGTTCGGCTGCCAGGCCTTTTACATAGTACTGACTCCAGTACGCTCTGAAATGACATAAAACCTTTCAATCTTTGGATTGAAAAGGGCCCAAGCCGGCTTCACCCAGCAACATAACACAGACACCTTTGATTGGCAGAGAACCCACGAAGTGACGTCGCCAGCCGATGCTCGAATAGCATCGAACGGAAGGCATCCCCCAATCTCGGGCTTAGCAAAGCCTTCAATTTCAAAGGTCCTAAAGCCTTATAGAGCTTATGGAAGCCAAGATGGCCCTCATGTCTTGGAACCACTCCGTCGCTGTTCTTTAGACCACTACTCTCCACCCGACTCAGCGTCCTGAAAGAGATCTCCTCACCAATAGCTCCCAAAAGGAGAGCCGAGTGCTGTGTGCCCGACACAAAGTTGCTTTCGTGGGACCCATCGCCAGACGTAGCTGCACAGAGAGACAATAGAAGGGCTCCTGGCACGAGATTCTTCGAAGCGGCTCCTTTGGCTGTTGTTTCCTTCTGGATGCAAGTGGCCTTTCGCCTTGCAGACTGTCTTGGGTGCCGTTGCTGCCGCAACTACGACGTGGTACGACGACGCCGACTACTGACTACTGTCTGCACGACACCGGCGACTATTACCAGCCACTGCTACAGCGACGACTAGTACTGCAACCGCTTCCTCTCTTCCTGATGAAACTCCCCCTCCTCCTAATTACTCCTCCCCACCCTCTTGCTACAGCTGCTGTCACAAAGGCGGCATCAGCATCAACCACCGCCACCACGAGTAATTACAAGAAGCAGAAGTACAACCGCACGGAGAAGCCCAAGCACAAGCTGCACGACAACAACCACCGCCACAACCGCAACCCCTCAACGCCCAGAAGCCCAGCCACGGAAACCCTAAACCTCGAACCTTGAAGACTCCAAAGCCATGAGATCGCAGTTCGAACTCTCGCGATCCTTCATGCGGTGGAAGTCAAAGTCAGGTGTCTGATCGAAGATGCAGGACAGGTGCTTCCCTGCCAAGAGCCGGCCAACAATGTAGGGTACAGGGGCCTGAAGAAGACCCTAAACGCTAAACCCTAAAACCTTCTTGTAGAAACCTCCAGGTTTCTGCGTTTCGGCGTTTGGGGGCCTTTGGTGCTCATTCAAAATCCCTGATTAGGCCCTGATTGGAGCCTGCATAAGCCCTTGCTTAGCCCCGACATGAATCCTTACTCACCAGCATGGCATCTGTCGGCCTTGGGACGCAACGTCCGACCCTCCAGCGAACCTAAACCAAGAAACGACTGCAGCCAGGCTGAAACTGAAAGCTCAAGCGAAGAGCCCTGAACGAAAGGCGAAGCATTTTTGAGCTCAAGCCTTTAACGTCCAAACCTCGTTCGCAAACCCCACTTTAATTGAACTGCTGACTCGCCAGCCCCTCCATACCCACGAATTCTCAAGAGCTTTCGCTTGGCCCACAGGTTACATGTTCAGGGAAGCAAGCACCTTCTGACTGTGTGCAGTTCCTGCCATGGATCAATGCCGGCACTCTATAAACACTGGAACCTGAAGCCACAAAGAGCTCCCACAACCCAGTGTTCTCGACTCAAAATCAAGACACACGCCTTCACGCCGACCCCTAACGAAGGACACTGTAATTCGTAATCTATAACAACCCAGACATGTGGCAAATGCATCGACAAGCGCCTGCTATGTCATAGCCAATCTGGAGGCGAACTTCAAACGGCACCTTCGACACTCCAAAGGGTAAAGTCGAAAGCTGATGGTTGCAACTCGAGGATTCTAGGGGCTGGGGCTTAGGAAACCCTAATCCCTAAGGTGTTGTCGCCAAGGGTTCAGGGTGTAGGATTTGTCAAAGCAGGACTTGGGGCAAGCGTCTCGGGGCTTAGGAGAAGAGGTCTCTGAGGGAACCTTGAAGGCTTGAAGGCTTCAGACTGAGCCCTTGAATCTGGGGGCTGGCCAAGTGTTATGCAATGACACTACTGGCTCGTGGAGCCTGCTCATGAGTGCCTGGGTTAGTTTCCACCAGCACAGCACAATGTAAGCAAAACACAAACGGCAGCGTAAGACAAGCAAGACTTGTCGGATGTATCAGTGCAGCTTACGGTGAAGAGACTGCGTGATTAAGCGCTGAACAAAACTCATGTTCTTCGGTACACTCTAGAATGCGATTTCTCCACATACTGTAACAGTCATTATACACAGTCTTGTGTTTGGGTTGATGTTGAGCAACCTTCTGGGTGGGGGGGTTTGGGCTGCATACTTGAGATTGTGCGTTTCGGATGTGTTGCGGGGAAAGGAGGCAGGAGTAACCTGTTGCCAAGCAACCGCTTACCATCGTCTCTAGGATACGGTAAGTACATAGACACGCACTTGTCGGAGAGCGCAAAGGCCACCGTGCTGACTGAAATTGCCCTCCTAGGATCCCTACTACTTCGTTCTTACCGAGGAGTACTGCACAGAGTCGCTTCCGTAGACGGAATCTCTAGCCCAAAACCACCTAAACCCAAACCCCAAAAACCCGAATCCACATCTCGTAAATGGTTCAAAATGCCCATCTAAGCCCCAAGCCCCAAATATGCCCTAAATCAACGGATTCCTGATTTGAGGGGCCTTCACACTCGGTGGGGCTTTGGAATCCAATCTGGTGTGCAGACAATTTAGGAAAGGTGAAATTCATCAGTCGGACTTCCCCTGAGTTGCGTGCCTCCCGCACCCTCAGATCCTGCGAGGCTCCCAATAAGGGCTTTGTAAAGAGACTACGGTCTAGGAGTCTGCGGTTAGGGGCTTTGGGGCTTAGGGTTGAAAGGCGCTGATAGGATTTCAGGGTGTAGGTGATATTCTCGCCCCTGCATGCCGAGGGCACAACTTTCGATCCTGTGATACAGCACGTTCCCAAAACAACTGTAGTCCGTCGAGCTTAGGCTTCGCAAGCATGTCAAATACAGACTAGGGGTTTGCCCCGTAAGAGCTCGCGTGATCTGTTTGGCTTTCGACAGCTTCAGGGCGGTATGTAGCCCTAAGCCTCCTGAACCATGAAGGGGTCTGAAGAAGTAAGAGGCCACAAGTTTGCGGATGCTAGTATCAAGTAGGCACTCGTTCTGATTCATGGCTGTTGCAGTTGCGGCCTGGTGCAGGGTAAATGCTTTTGGGCCGGGATTCGCAAAAAGTATGCATCCCCAGGTGGAGTAGCAGGGGCTCGCACTGAGGACGAGTTTATGTAGGGATTTCGGCCGAGGCTTTAGGCGAAAGCAAGGAACCTCTTCCGAAGCACATCTTGCCGAGAACGCGAAGGCATACCCCATGAGTGCGAGAAGAGTGGAGGGCTTCGGTCATGTTCTCAGGAAGTCATTGGTTTGAAGGTTTGATTGTTCCGCTGAGGGTCTCCACTGTCTCATGAAAACCATCCATGAACCAGAAACCTCCGTTCCGATCGGGATGCAATCCTGCTGCAACGGCAGGATCACCCAATTCATCTTCTCGCTTCCTCGGCCGAGTCTTGAGATGAGAGGCCTTCCACAAAGCATCCGGAAGCTCGGAACAGTAGGCCCAAAGATTGTCCGCGTAGGTTACAGTACGGCTATTCCGTCCCTTGGAGTACCATTAGGTATTCGTTCAAATCTCTATACATTAGAGCTTTCGAAACTGCCACAAGTCTTGCACGCATCAAGCTCCCAAGACATGCTGTTCGCCGGACAAGCCCAAGGATCGCAGCCCACTGCAACGAATTTAAACAAACCCTAGTAACTTGAACACCCGGAGGCGCCGTCATGCACTTCTGGCTGCCGAGAGTGGAATCCAAGTCCGGACGCCCCCGGCCCGAAACGATGAAGCCGAAGCCCTCGACAGCTCAATGTTCAGACTACATGATCTAAACCTGAAGCTCTCTTCAGCCATGGCCTAGATATGCAAGCCACAAACCGTAAACACCAATACTACACTGCCCCCTAACCCACACCCTACTCCAACCATGCCCGACCATCAGCATAACCCCAAAACCCTGAACTCTGACAGCCCTGTGGGCAGTAAAGCCCTCAACCTTCGCGCCACATCCCTGTAAGGACTGGGCTTCGGCTACTCATGGCGGGGGAAACGTCCTGCAGTGACGAGACTACATGCCTCAACCAGAAGCCAAAGAATCACAGGAGCGACAAAGATCTATATTATTACATGTATGCATCATGACCACTAAACTAAATCACCCGTATCATCGACAACAACACCAACACCAAAACCATGACCGCGACGCGGCGACGGCGACGATGATGCCTCTCGAACCATCGGCACCCAAATCATGGTGTTCAACACCACCGCCATCACCGTTTGCAAACTCCAACTCCAGGCTGTCATACAAATGTGGGAGCCCTCCGTTTAAGACTTGGAGTTCACAGGTACATGGCTAAGTAGGGCTTCGGGTTGTCATGGAGTTTTGAAGCGTTTGTCTGCGTTTGGGGTCTGCTGTCAACCCCAGGTGGGAGGCGAGTCGTCCTTGGCGACGGCAGCCAGACCCCCCTAACCCAAATAACAAAAAGAAAAACACCCCGAAAGCAGCAAGGCAAGATGCGCAGGCAGGACCCGTAGCAGAGGGCGAGCCGGCGGCGGGACTGGGTTGGGGAATGTGGCTGAAGAGGCTGCTGTCTGTGCACAGGACCTGTTTTCCACCAGTTCTCGCCCCTTCGGGTTGGAGCATGTGTGGGCGCTGGAAGCCACGACAGTGCAACAGCGCATCGGTTGTGATGTTGCCGAAGTCTCGTCGTCATCAGCATGCTCATCATGTCCAGCCTCATCAGTCAATATCAGCATAAACATCAAGGTCATCATCGTCGTCGTAATCATCATCACGGAAATTTTGCGCAAGGGGTGGGGGGGGGGGGGCTGGGATGGGCTCTGTGCGAATCCCGCAACCTTCCCTAAGCAGTCCTGCGACATGCTTGCCTCTCGGGAGAAGTCCCTGGCAGAGGACTGACCATACATGTTTGGATGGGTGGTTAGACGTGGTTAGGCTGCTTCAAGGATTTCTTCACAACCAGGCTTTGGGGTTTGCTAGGAGCTGCGGCGGTTTACGGATTCATGGTTACGGCTAGACTAGGGTCGTTTAGCTTCAGGGGTTTGGGTTGCTTGTTGCTCTCATGTTTGAGGGTCATTCTTCAAGCTTTCGTTGCTAGGGTGGGCTAAACCCATCGTCAGCATTTGCCTCGCACCCTAAGCCCTCGCCTCCGCCAAACCTGAACTTAAGCCTGAACCCCAAACCCTACCAAGGCCGAAACCCTAGACCCTAGCTAGGCCCTATACCCTGGACCCTAAAACCAAAACCCTAACCATCATTGGCGAGCTTCCGGCCCTGCCAGATTGCGGAAGGCTCCATGCCGAGACGTTTCGAGGTTTGCGCAGGAGTTGGGCCGGAGTGAGATGTTTCGGCTTTTCACGACCTGGAAGCTGTTACGGCTTTCTTTGTTACAGGGCCGCGATAAACTTGGGATCTGGGCTTCCCACAGGTGTCACGGTGTAAAAACGTGCTTAGGGCTTCGAGGCACCATGACCAGTCTTCATGGTCATACTACCAGAAGCACCAAACCCGAAACCGCAAACGAGAGAGGGAGTAACACTTGGGCACGAATAAGTGGTATGGCATCCTGTAGAACTAGCTTACAATATGCCGAAAACACTTCTCCAATCAAGCAGGCCCCTTTGTTGGCGAAATGACCGCTAGCTCGGGCAGGCCTTGCTGAGGCGTCAACCATACCAGGGATATCTCAGCATGAGGACGAGAGCAGGATTTTCGCGTTTAGGGTTTCTGGGTGGCTTTGGGGTTTTCGGACTTTAAAGTTTTTTCGGGCCTAGGCCTTAGGGCCTAGGGTTGTCTTGGGCTGCAGGTAATCTGGACCTGTGTGTGACAACTTTGATCAGTGCCCGGAGGCTCTCACCTGAAAATTTGCATCATGCGTTCAAATCTAACTCTGCCCTTGGCCTACCCTGAACCTGAAGCTTCGTCTTGAAGGCATCCACGTGGAGTTTCACTAAGGGCCGAACATGCAGAGACTTGATCAGAAATAAAACTTCATGCTGTCTTGAAGGCTGCTCTCCACTTTACAACTCCTCACGGAAAAAAGGACTAAGGATGCTTCGACTGCGCCGTGCGTCGCAGACTCGCCGGAACTGAACCCTCCCACATGTTGTGGCCACACTGCATCCCAAACTGCGAACGACTCCGACCCCATACCTGTTCCGCTTCCCAAAGCCTTGCACCACGCAGGATCTGAAGTAGTTGAATCCGGATTAGCAGTTGTACTCTCTGAAAAGACAAGGGGTGGGGATGGCGAGAGAATCATCAGAGCTATAGAGCCTCTCACCCCCGGGAAAGCAAGATCAGCGTCGCACTCGCATCTGAGGCCGAAGAGGTTTTGTGAACCTGCAAGCGCATAGGGCTTCACGCTGAGAGCTAAGAGTTTAGGCCAGTGTAGGCTTTTGGAGTAGAGCTTGAAGCTTCATACCGTAGGAGATTCGTTCGGTTGAGGCTTTGGCTTTGGTCGTCCAGGATAAGTGATTAGGGCTTCTTACGCTTGAGGTTAAGGGTATGAGGCACTTGGGCTGATGACTGCGAAGGCGCAGCACCTAAACCTAACACCTGAACACCTCAAACCCCTAAACCCCAAAATCCGAGAACCGAAAACCCCAAACGGAAAATCCTAAACCCTGAGACTCTAGACGTATAACACCGTATGACCAGGGTTGAGGCTTATGGCTGAAAGATTGGAGTAAGGGACTCGGCTCATGGTTCAGGGTTTGGGGTCCAGGCTTCGCAGACGAACTCTAGCGACATCGGGACATGAAGCCAGAAGCCACGTGCACTGGGAAGGCCTGGCTTCGCATTTTGCCAGTACTGGCAGACTTCTTCAGGGACATCTCCTGCTACACCAACTTCAGTCAAGTGGGTGTGGTTGAGGCCTTCTACAGGTAGCAACAGTAAATTGAAAGACCTGCCCAACACAGACAGAGGAGAATAAAAACGACAATCGGAAAGCTACCATTGCGAGGAACGTTGTCATCATCTGCATCTTCATCTCGTAGGCCATCCTCATCAGGAGCAACTTCATGATCGTCATACGCATCATCCTAGGCATACCCGGCCCCTCCTGTGAGACGCCGATAGGAGGGGTCGGGAGCCCTCCCGGCTCTGGGCTGAGGTTTCGGGGCCTTCCGTTTGCCTAAGAAAAGTCTGGAACAGGGCTGAAGGCTTTTTCAGCAACTAGTTTCCGATCTGCCGAAACGTCTGTAGATGGTCTTGGGTTTAGGGCTGAATATTGGGATGCAGGGTTTAGGGCGAAGCGGTAAGGTTGCAGTTTAGCGGCTTTGTCAGAAAACCTTTAAGAACATGCTCTCAGATAACGAGAAACGCCCCCAAAGATAAATTGTTTGCCCGTCACCGGTACCTGCGAACACATCAAGTCTAACATGGACGACAAGAAGAATAACAGTAATAATGCAAGTAAAATAGTGAGAATATACACCAATGGTACTACAAACAAGAAGAAGACTTCGTGCTTTAAAAAAGCGTCTATGAGTGTCACCTGGTCCATGGGGCCTTTTGGTCTGGTGGCGCTTCCCGCAAGTAGGTCTGAACCTCAAGTTCCGAAGCACAAGAAACCCAGCACCGCCTCTCTGAGGTCTTGTCTGCCGAACACCTATACCCGGAAGATTGAAGCCAATCGTGGTGTCGCAATACCCTGCCGGGAACTCAGTAAAGGAGTGGAGGGGGGAACAGTGTCCTTTCGGAATAATCTCTCGTCCATGATGACGCTGGCATTGTGTTCGCCTGGCAGAGCATTGCTTCTTCTTGATCTGAAGCATGCAGGATGTTTTAGTTAGGACCCCCTTCGCCCCTTTTGGACAATAGGCACCACCAGCCCCACCCCCATGTCACAACCAGTATCCCAACCTAAGTTACCATCCTAGTAATACTCCCAACATCCCTATCCAGGTGCCATAGCTCAAAAGGGGCGAGGGTGGTCTTGTAGAATTTGGTTCAGGGTTTAGGAGTAAGGGTTGTAGCTCTACTGTAATTATAATGTATAACTGATATATAACTGCTTGTGTATCATTACACTATAAAGATGCTGTCACTGGTTTTTAATGCGGTGGTTTGTTAAAATGTCGTGACCACGTGCAAGCTAACATTGATGAGTTACATTTGTTACACATGTAGTGCTCTTTACCGTCAACTACTCGGATTATGTCTGGTTTGGGAACATCTTTCTCAAAGTCTGGATCGTTTAGCTTTTACAAATGATACTGATGCGTTTGTGACTTTTCGTGCCGGGCTTGTTTATATTTCGTTATTTTTTCATTACAAAGAGGGCACGTGACAACCTCGTCTGTAATTTTGTTCAAGCGATTCTGTCTCCACTCTTTAACTTTTTCGGGATTTTGTGCTCTGTATTCTCTCTTTTGTTCCACTATTTGTTGCTTATGTGTGTTTACCATATCGTTTTGCTTTTTCTCTACATACGTTACACGTCTTATAGTTCTCGTCGAAATTTTCAATCTTCTGCATTATTTGACACTTACTGCAGTATCTCCTTCCTTCCATTGCTCAATATATATATATATAGGTGTCATTTCTTTACGTGCGTATCCCGCCCAGTGTCTAAACATTCTGAACAAGCCAGCGTATATTTAACATAACAATAAGAATGCTTACTAGTGCAGCAGCAACGCTTTAAACAATCTATGTCTTTGACTTGCTTACACCGATAACACTTCCTAGTAACAACATTACTGTTTCATTATATGGATCAAAAACAACTGATATCTTATCCACTCTTACTGGCATTATTTTGTTCTTATACACGAGAATCTTTTGACGAAAAGTAATATTCATTAAAACGAGAATCTTTTCATGAATAATGGTATGTATTCAAACAACTTTTCATAATGAGATGTTGTAAAAATTTGCACCGGTTTCTTAAGATTTAACGAAACTAATTACTCATTAATGCCATTTGCAAACTCTTATGGTTTGCCTATGAGCCTGTAGAACTTGCTAGGCACACGGGGGGCATTGGTTCACTTCCTTCTTCTGTTAGATGGGGGAATGTATATGCAAAGACGGCCTGTCACGATACAATAGAAATACTCTTTTTATACTATTCATCAAATATTTTCTTAATGACTTCGGCTGTGTCAGTCTTCTCTTGTGTTATTGGCTCTCCTGCGGTTTTATTAAAACTGAAATTTGTAAAGTGGCTGTCAATTGTCTCCATTATCACGTCTGTCTATATTCATTGCTTTGTTTCCTGTGCTAATCTTAAAAATCTTTACAAGGAACACAAGCACATTTCGCCCCTTTGCTATTTAGTTGAACTTCATTATGAAACGGTATGATATAAGCACAGTTTCTCCGATTAGGATCGCTGTTGCCTGAAAAGAAACTCTAGAGCTTCCCCGAAACTCCATGTCAAGGCCGAATCGCCCTTGATGTAGGACGGCGGCCACAAAGACATACTGCATACATGTGGAGATGGGTAGATAGCAGCATCGCATAAACCTCTTCGGCTAGATCCCCCCGGCAAACGTCCAAGTTGTGGTTTCCGTGCTCGGGATGTGTGTCTTTAGGGTAAAGGGCTCCAGGGTTTGAGTCAGGGGTCGTAGAGTTTCGGGCTCAGGGATGAAAGTCATGTGGCTTTTATACTTTCCCACGCCCAAGCTGAACCCCAGTAAACTCCGTCCTCGGCTGCTGCTGGCTTCGGATGTGCACAGTATTGGCAAGATCGGACTGGCTGAAGTGGGCGGCGCCGGTTTGTTGATTTCCTGTCGGCGTTGGGCTGCAGGAAGAGCAAGCGGTAACAGAAGTGTGGCTGCAGTCGTACTGCGGCTGTTGTTCCTGCTGATACGACTAGTCTCTATGGGGGCCCTTTTTTCTATGTATCATGGGCGATGGGAGGATTAATATTGCTCTTGTTGGTCTTGGTATTCCAGTGTTCAGTATTATAAATCTATTGAATTTTAAGTCTAGGGCTTCAAAGCACAATGCGTTCAAACCCTAAACTCAAGACTAAGTGCAAGGCTTCATCCCTTCGGATTCAGGGCGCTCGGTTTTGCTTTTGAGGTTTAGGTCTGGAATCCCAAAATTCCAATCGCTCTATCCCCTGAAAATCATGGAACGTGTCGATGTCAAGAGACCGCTTCGATAGGGAGGGGTGGGGGGGGTTGTTGTTCGTGGATTTGGGGAACAACAACCCCCCCCACCCCGTGGGCGGAGGCGCGGGGAG
>CAJNDV010034912.1:0-13838 GCA_905221635.1 Symbiodinium sp. CCMP2456 | reverse complement strand
TCTAAAGGCTGAGCCTGCACAGGCTTTCCTACATCAAGAAGCTTTTACAAGCTGAAACATGAGCCTTTAGTGGCTGTGAAAACTTAGCCTGTCACGGCTGAAAGCTTGAGCTTGCACAACAACAAACTGCAATGCTGAGCCTGCAAGGGCTGAAGCATGAGCCTGCTTGGGCTTTCAATTTCCAAAATCCCATGCAGTTTGTTTGGAACACTGTAAATCAGCACAGAAGTATCGTTTTACAAAATGGTCAACCAGGCCGTTGTATGAATTCGTTATAAGCGGTTATGGAAACACTTACATAAATGGGTTAAGTTACTTAACATGTTTACACGTTGGATAGCTAACTGGTTAACAAAGACTTGCTAATTCCATTAATATTTAACTAGTACATCTAATACTTTATTCCAAATATGTAAACTTTGTGTAAAGATGTCATGTATGTAGCTGATTTATATATGACTAACACTGATTATACCAACTTATACTGTGTTACTACTCGGTTGTGATCCGTATAACAAACGGATGCCTAACTTTCATAATGTTTGTTACCATCTACTAACCCACCGGACTATCCAAGTGCCCAACACCAGGAGGCCGCGGCTACAGCTTTCAATGCAGGTAGTGAGATCTTGGTAGCGGTAGATGATGCCGCCGACAGCATCTCCTGTCCAGTATGTGGTGTTTCGTATGTCAGCCAAGAGGCTCTCAATGCTCACATCACGGCTCGCCATCCACACATACATCAGCAGGCCAGGACAACATTTGATCGTCTTCAGCATGCCCTTTTCGGAGTACCAATTTGCAGGCTTTGCCGTCGAAGACACTATGATTGGATCAGTCTGGAAAGGCATATCACAGAGGGCAGATGTCCACGGCTCAAACAAGCAGTGGCTTCATCCAGCACGCCTGCCCAGATTCTCGCAGAGGTACAGAAGGAGGAGGAGGTCAATCCACCAGTTCCCCCGGAGGCTCTACGAACGGAGGCGCCTTTCCTTGAAAAGCATGCGCCTCTACTGCAGGTGACACTCTCCGCACTGCCAGAGCATCACGCAGAAGTCTACACACTCAGAGACCGTTGCGCTCTCTGCAATCAAAAGTTTCAATCAGGCCTGCGAATCAAACCGCATTGGCAACAGATTCACGCATCGGAGTGGGAACACTCTCACAAAGACGCCATCTCAACGCTTGGCAGTCTCCAGGCGATTTTCAGAAGCCCTTGTCAGTTCTGCGGGAGCACGGCCAAGGCAGGGAACCACAGAAGCACGCAGCACGCCACCAAATGTCCAGCGCTGTATCAGGTTGTTCTTCTACGTCATCTTCATCGCCATGGGCTCCTTCACTCGAACATCAATGCCACCCGCGGCCCATCCCTAAAGCAGTCAGAGAAGCAACCCCTCTATAAGACCGCTCCGATTCCGTCTATTTTCAAGGCACTCCGAGCGGTACCCGGACAGCGCACGGCAGCCTCGCCGAGATCCACAGAGCCTGCTGCACAACCCCAGGCGCCAGATAGCGCAGCGCATCTTGCTGTACCCCTACAATGACATGCATTAGCGAGGTCGTTCTGGGCAATCCACATAATCTGTGCTATGTCAACGCCTCGGTTCTCTCTCTGGCGCACTTAACGTTGGGAGTTAGTCACCATAGAGCGCTGGCCCAGGTGCGATGTCTACTTCTACAGCCACAACGAGGTGCCCTCAACTTGTCTACTCAATTCAGCTTCCGCTGCCTTTGTCGCGGCTGGGTCTTCTCGAATCAGCAAAAGGACGCGGCGGAGTTCACGCTGCACTTGCTCAGGCAGCTGGGTTTTGTCATTAGCGCGTGGCAGTCTAGAGATGTGGTCCGCGACTCATTCAACATTCCAGATGAGGGGGAGTATCTCATATACATGAGTCTCGGCCAGGGCCTTGCGTCAATTCAAGCGGTCATACAACATTGGCACCAGTCCCAGAACTATGTCCATGCGCTCACAGCACCGCATCAGCACGTCCTCATTGCGCTTGGCAGGTACCCGGGTGGCCACAAGGATCAGCAGAGGATTGACTTTGGAGATGAGGTATGTCTTCCAGTGTTCACCACTTACTCTGACTGTGAATGGCATAGATACAGCATCAGGTCGGTCACGATTCACCTGGGGCCTCAAGCGACCACGGGCCACTACCGTTCGCTGCTGAGGAAGGAGTCAGAGTGGATGTACACTGATGATTGGATTCGTGCAGCCACGACCATCTTAACTCCGGAGCACAAAGAAAATTGCTACATCTTCTGGCTCGAGCGCTGCCTTACGCCCGCGGACCAGCCCCTTGAAGAACATGACCCATCCACCGGGGGCCTCGGAGGAGGCGCCGCCCGCTGCTGATGCCCACATGTCAGCGGATCCCATCCATCCATCTCTGGAAGAAGATTTGTGGCAGTCCTTCCAGGAAGGTGTGTTCACTCACCGTTCGAGTGACTCAGGAGTGGATGGATCGACTGTTCCGTCCGTCTCGGAACTAGACGACAGGCGGGCCAAGTGGCAGCGAGGCGATGGAAAGGGTGATGGAAAGCCCAATGGTGGTGGCGGCACCGGCTCTGGACAGGGCAATCGCCAAGAGTGGAAGAGCAGGGGAAATGGAGGTGGCTATCGCCGCAAGGCCGACGAAGGCTGGGGCTCCAAGTGGCAAGATGATACTCCATCCTCGAAGGAGCTTGAGCGCCTCAAGCACATGGTGCTTCAGATGCAAAGATTGCTGCTTCGGCACGAGGATGCCATTTAAAATTTGGAGAGCAGCATGCAGCTACGTGCTGTTTGTCAGATCCGGCATCCCGGCCTCGGTCATCCCGGGTATGGTCGCTGCCAAAACGGCTTGGAACAAGCTGAAATCCGAGTCCCCTGAGCGACTCACGAGCCCTATGAGATGTGCATTGTTTTCGTGCCTGATTAAGGAGATGTTGAGCAGAGTGGGCAGCTTGGAACAGCAACCTACGCGGAAGCAGACGTTGCACAAGCTTGGCTGGATGGAAGGAGAAGAATTTCTCTCCCTAAGGTGGGATGCAAAGCTTAAGAAGCTGATTGGGGATCCCAGTGGGCCCAGGCTCACGCAGGCCCGAACCCTGGAGATCATTGCCAAAATCGGCGAGAAGAGCCAGTCTGGAACGGCGCTGGTTCGCTTCCATCCCACCCGGCCCATTGGAGACAACATGGCCGAGGGCACGGTATGCTTCCTGTTGCAGTTCAACCTCATGGAGACGGACGGTCGCTTTCTCTACGACTACGTCGCGGAGCTCTGCAGCACAGGGGCTACGGCTACGCAGCTCATGGGGTTGGAGATCCGAAAGGAGCGCCTGGGGCGCAGCGCGTTAGCGCAGCAGCTGAGCAATGCCTGAAGGCGTGGCTTGGCCGGGACAGCGGACCGACAGCGTCACGCGTGGCCCAGTTTTGGTTTGATCTTCATCAGCTTTTCTTCAGGCCGGACCCACACGGAGCACAACTTCCTGCTGCTCTAGGGCTACTAGCTTGCGCAAGCATGATGAAATCACAGCCGAGTGGCACTGTGCAAAACGCTACTGCAGGGAGGCGGTGCTTTGTTGGTCGAATGGAGACTGCACTTTGTTGCGCTCTGCCGCGGCCCCTTGCCCAGGTTTCGAGAAGCGGGTGTACTTTGACATCGGAGTCTTCAGACCAGCACGGGGCCTAGATGCGCGCCTGGCGCTTCTCAGCGTTTGCGGCGATGTCTGGATACAGGCTGACACAGGCTGTTCTACAGGCGATGCGTGACTCTGCGCTGCCTACAACATGCCTTTCTCATGCAGTTTTGGTGGGATCAAATTGGATAGCGCGGTTGTCCGGCATATGATGCAGCAGGGGATGGATGCCTCGATGGACACTGCCGGTCATCAGGACGAAGCTGAGGACAGGCTTCACGCTCATGAACGCCCTATGCGGGCGGCCTCACTTTACGGTCATGGAACGGAGCTGCTCGAACTCTACTTGAGTAGCCGAATGTACATGGTGAAGGTTTGTCTGGATCACATTCCAGAACCTGATCCTCTTGTAGTCATCGCCCGCATGATTCTTGAGAAAGGTTATGTGTTATGGGCCCAGCTTCAGAGGCTGAGCGCTATGTTGCCGGTGGGTGCCGGGCCGAGATGGAAGCAACCCGTACAAGGTTTCGGGTCCTCGCCGCCTCGATCATTTCATGCAGGCGCATGGTCCAGAGGCCCCATGAAGGGCCTAACCAAGAGCCTGAAGGAGAGCCCAAACTCAGCGGCGCTGCTGGCAGGGATCATTGGTGCGCTGGATAATGATTTCAAGTTCAGTGCTGTGACACTTGCCATGAATGTCCTCTCCAGCCCGCACAAGGACAATCAAAACTGCAAGAACCATGAAAACATGATTGTGCCATGCAGCTCCTGGGTTGGTGGTGAATTGTGGCTTCGTGATGACCGAGGCGACATTGCGCTTTCTCAGGCTGGTCATGTGGGGCGATTCCATGATCTTACTACGCCACTGCGATTCCATCCATGCACGGAGCACGCCACCATACCATGGCAGGGCGACAGACTCGTGCTTATCGCATTTCATTCACAGCATACGGCGCAACTCACAACAGATGAGCGGCGCCTGCTATTCAATTATGGTTTCAATCCTGCATAACAAGGCGAGTGGGGGACCGGATTCTTCTGCAAAAAGACTGATGAGGATGGCTTCGTATTATTCGGGGCATCGCAATCTTCCAATTGCCTGACCTTCTTACTCAGGCTGTGGGCCACTGGATCCGATGGTGCTGGCACTCAGTGAGCTGATCTCACGTATGACTTTTTCGGCTGCTGACATCAGGCACTACACTCGATCTTATGAGTTTCTTGAAGAAGTGAGCGATCAGATGATGCTGTACATGATGTAGGTGTTATTTCGATTGTTAATGAGCCTTATATCTTTTCTCTCAGAGGTGTATGTAGACCAATGGTCCGTTTGGCTCCGCTACCAATGCCCCAGGACCACTGTACAGGCAGCACCGAGAGTCTTATGCTAGCCGTCGCACATGGAGCTGTCGGCTCGGGCGGCACCAGCATTTCCAACATTCCAGTTATTGAACATGCTTGGACGTTCGGGTCGGTGTTCATTTATTTATTCATTCATCACCTAAGGTGATGATCTTATTCGGGCTAAGCGCTTCCTCTGAGAAGCCGATGCAAATATGCATCGCCGGGCCTCACGCTAGGATGCTGCGGAGCATTGGCGAATCGCAAAGCAAAAGTAGTAGTAGTAGTAGTAGTAGTAGTAGTAGTAGTAGTGGTGGTAGGGGTAGCAGGAGGAGCAGGAGAAGTAGCATTAGCAGTAGCAGTAGCAGGCGCAGTGACAGTGGCAATGACAGCGGCAGTGGCATTTCATTCCCCACGCAGCGAGTCGTCCGAGTTCGCCTAGCGAGCAGACAGACATGTTATTCATGTTACCCGGATCCTCCTTGGGATCTGGAGGGCCATAGGCCGGCTCCATCAAGTCGATCTACACTCATCTTAGTCTTCACTCCACTGCATTCACCTGGCGAAGCCAGAGCAAATAGCTGCTCTGTGCGTAATCATCCGTGGCAAGTTGCGCAGCTTTGTTGTCATCCGTAACCCATGATCGCTCACTTCCGAACTCCTTTTGTCCATAGAGCACTGTTCTGTAGGGTCCCGAGTTTGGGCTCTCACCAAAGTGTAGCTGCGCAGCGACCACCTGGTAGGCAATCCAGGAGCAGTGAGTAGTGCTATGATCATCAAACAGGGGGAGGCATATTGGCTGTCTGTGAGCTGTCAAGGGCCTGTAGTCCCGTCGCAAGCCAGCTGAGTTCCCCGTGAACCTTTGCAGTTGTATACACAGGTATGACGGGGCACTTGTAAGTGCATACGGGGCAGCCTGAGAATGCCACTGATCTATCACCTTTTGGAGGTTAAGATCATCCCCTGCGGGCAGGGCCATAATAATGGGTGAATCAAGCACTCCACCATCCTGCGTCAGCAGTCCTTGCTCCGTATCAAGTCGGGCCTCCCAACTTGCCCCAAGGCCTAGGGTGGAAATCCTCGGCATCAAGTAAGTAACGAGTTCTGCTGCGTCATGCTGGCTATGCAATTGATTCCAGGTTCCGAGCAGAGTGCGCCAGGGCAATTGGGATACCACCTGCTGCGGTGTTGCAGGGTTTTGGGCAGGGCCATGCAGTAGTCGGCTGAGGATCTTTGGGGCCCATGCAGTCGGGCCTGAAGCACGGTCCACATGTAGGCTACGAGTGTGGAGTTTAGGTAGCACAGGTTGGTGGAGTTGCGCAGAGAGAGTCTCAGAATGGACTTCAGGCTGGGTAGCGCACTCACTCTCTGCTCCACAGTTGGCTCACCAGATTGTCGTAGTTGGGACGATCCCTCCGGTGCCTGCACCCTAGGGTGTGCAATGCTGACTGGCCGATCCATTGCTGGCGCGTGCTCCAGAGAGGTGCTCCGTCCGCTCGCAGGGATACTGCAATCTGGAACTGAACCCAATCCGTGGTAACCTCGGTGGAGAGAGGTCGGATGCTCTTGAAGCGAAGGAGCGTCTCCTCGGTAGTCGCCTTTCTGACCTGCACTATCTGAGCGAGCAGGTCCGCGGTAGGGACCGCTCGAAGATTGGGCTCGACCTCCAGGGCTTCTTGGGCAGGATTCCATCTCAGGACCTGAGCATGCTCCATTGCCGTAGGCGTCTTTGCCGTCTCTGTCAGCCGTTCCTGGAGGGAGATGAGGAGCTGTCTCCTCCCTGATGGTTCTCCACTTGTCCGCTGCCTGACATAGGACCGGGATCATGCCTTCGTCTCCTGTCTTCATAAACAGGTACATGGTCATGTCCTGCCTCAACGAGGCGACGACCTACTCCTGCCTCAGGGCAAGCTGAGTGAGTTTTTCCACCCGGCCTTCCAACCATGTCGATCGCTGATCTGGTGTCGGTGCCCATGGTTGTTCCAGAGCCTCGTCGAAACCACTGGAGTATGCCCACATTCGAGCCGCCGGGTACATTCCTTGGGGAAGGCTTGCATTGGACTTGCCTCCCTTGGTCTTGCCCTTGCCCCGTCCCTTGGTGGAGTCCTGATGTTCCAGTCGCTGCCTCTTTCCTGGACCCGATCCCTGTGAGACCGCGCTCCAGGTGGTCGGAGCTTGATCCCTCTTGAGCGGGCCCATTTGGCCAAAGAAGAGCTTCTCCTGATCGTCTAGATCCATCTCCGCCCGCGCCATGTTCGTGCCGCACTGCTAGGAAAGCGCACAAGCTAAGAACATGACATTGGAACCAGTGTCGATCTTTATTGATTTGTGAGAGTCTGCAATACCTGCAAGGCATCAGTACGACGCCTAAAGCCCATGAGTAGCTTCCGGACTTCCGACTGGAGAGCCTGCCATTGTGGATGTACAGCTGTCATATGACACTTACGACCTGCAGGTGTAGCAGCCCATTGCATGCAGATCGGGCAGTGGTGGGCTAGGTAGGCCTGGACTTTCTCATTGAGGGGCAAGGTGAACCAGGAGCCCTGGCTCAAGGCCTCTTGTACCTCAGGCCAAGCACACAATATTATGGTGCATCCGTCGAGACCGAGGGGGGCGCCTCCTCGGCCGATTCGGCAATGTGACGCAAGCCGAGCTCATCCTGAGTCGCCTCCTCATTGGCAGATGTGTGCAGTGACGCACGAGGAGCCCAACGCGGTATGTCCTGGTCCTCGCTCTCCCGTTGTGAAAGTAGATGGAGCAGGTGCCGCGCCAGGGGGATCGGTCGCCTTTGAGGCGACGGCCTGTTGTCCCCGCAGAACCCGGCAGCGATTCCTCTTGATATGTTTAATCAGATTATCCCACTGTCGGAAGCGATACCCGCAGTGTCTGCATGTGGGCAGTCCGCCTGCGCCATGCTCAAACCTGTCAAAGGGCTTGTCATCGCACTTGGGCGTGCGTTTCCCGTGCTGTTTCGCCTCGTGGGAGCGGAGCAGGCGGAAGGAGGCGAAGGCGGCGAAGCTCTGTCCACATTCTATGCACGTGTGCGGCAGCAGTCCCGCCTCTGGCTCCTCCGGAACAGTCCATTGGGCCTCTGTAGAGGCCTGGAGAGCGGCAGCCTGTGCTCGAACCTCCTCGATGTCTGGGGCCCCGACAATGTCGGAGCTTTGATCAAGAAGTAGCAGCCTGTGATGCAGTGCGGTGGTGTCCTTGAGAAGACTCTCTAGAGCTGTGGGCACCTGGAGTCTTTGATGGACCTTTTGTGTGGATTCCTGCTGTAGATGGGCACATGAGTGAGCCATGGCTCTGGCATGTTTGATGAGGAGTGCCTGCACTCGTCCGATGTCCTTGGGACTCAGGTGCACTGCCGCCAGGCCGTACATCAGGGTCGGGTAGACAGTAGCCTTCCAGAGCGATAATGGGGCAGGGAGGGCTAACTGTCGGCTCGAGCATAGGATGCGCCTGAGACGTTGCCAGGAAGAGTTGGCAGCCTGGAGGCGATGCAGGGTGGTGTGGCTGGCCATGGCATGGTACGAGATCCTGACACCAAGGTAGGTGTGCTGTTCCCGAAGCGGGATGCGGTATGCGGTTCCTCCCGGGGTGCGGAAGAGCAGATGGTCTCCATCAGACGTGTGGAGGCAGTGGCGCCTTCGCCATTTCTTGATAAAGGAGCCTCGGTGCCTGAGCAAAACAGCCGATTTGCCGGCATTAATGATCATACCATGCCCCGCCAGAGCATCGAGCGCCAGGCCGAAGCGATCAGGCCAAGGGTGGTAGTGGCCGTATCCCGATGGTGTATGTCGTCTGCATACGTTGTGGAGTTGGTCTGCAGCCAGCGTTGCATTGTGCCGGGGGTCTGGCCATCCTGGATGTGCTTGCAGATGTATCCTACCGCCATAGCCCACAGAGTGGGAGCTAATTGACATCCTTGCCGCAATCCCTGCTGCGCAACAATCTCACCAAGGCGCTCAACCGTGTAGCAGATGTGATAGTACCAGGACAAAATCTCGTTGTAGAGCTCGGTCGGTACTCCCGCCTCAGTCATTGCTTTGTCAAGCAGCCCCCAGCTGACAAGATCGAAGGTGCTGGACAAGTCCAGCGAGAGTTGCATCATTGCATCCCCGCAAAGCTGGTGGCCGCTGCCGGGAGGCATTCTTGACGGTCAGCCACCGTGCGTGTGGCATGTGAGCACTTTTGCTCTACGTACCTACAGTGTGCTGCAACTCTCTGGATGGCCACGGCAGCATCTCTGTGTGGAAGATAAGCGTACTGCGAGACGTCTTGGAGATAATGTACCGCGTAGGGCTTCAGCCTGACCTGCAGCATACGGGCATACGCCCTTCCGCTGGATTCAGTCAAGCCTATCGGCCTGAGGTTCTTCGGTGACAGGGGCCGCGGTATTTTGGGTACCAAGACGAGCCACGCGTTCCTCCAAAGTTGCGGGATGCTGGTCCATTCTTTGGCCCGACATCCGAGGTGATTCTCCACAGCGCATTGGATGCCTGTTCCGGTGGTGTGGCCTTATGCGGGGAAAGCTTGGCAAGGGTGGCAGCAAGGTCATCTGAGTCAATGTCCGGTTTGATGGTGCTTCTGCTGGGCCCCGCAATAGTAGTTTCCGAGTCAGCAGCGTAGAGTTTCCGATAATGCTGATCCAGCTGTCTGATCTGTGCAGCAGGGTCCTGCAGCTGTCCCTGGGCATCTCGAAGCTGGACTTTGACCTTGTGCTGCTTGGGCGCTAGGGATCTGACGCCCGCGAAGAGCGCTCTGGTGTCTCGGGTCCTCGCTGCCAGCTGTAGGTCCCCGATGCGGTCCTGGAACCACTGTTGCTTGTAAGCCTTGCCTGCCTTTCGGAAGTCACGATGTGCTTCCTTGTAAGCCTGGAACGCTCGTCCAATGCTCAGCGGGTCGCTTGGTCGGGTCCTGGCAAGGTACTTCCACCGGCGATATTGAGCCACATTCCTTTAATGCCTCCCTGCATGGCAGGCGTCTGCCAGGGTGCAAGGCGTTGCGGTCTGGCAGGGGCGGGAAACAGGTCGAGGAGCCTATGTAGAGGCTCCAGGTTATCGGCCGTATGAAGCCCCGTTCGCACCATCTGGCGGAGCCCTCTCCCAGCGCGGATCAGCTGGGTTTTTGCAGAGCTGCACTACAGCCCAGTGGTCCCAAGGACGCCTGATGACCTGCGCTTTGTTCAATTGTGTGAACCTAGTAAGCGGCAGGCTGGCAAGAACAGGTGGATGTTTACCCCCCAGCCTCCATTCAGCTAGTCCAAGTGGCTTGGGCCGTGCCTGCTTGGCTCGGTTGTCCGCCTGATCCGTGCGCATGAAGATGTGGTCGATGAGGCTAGAACCTTTGGAGTGCACATAGCGCCTGAAGCTCGGCTCCAGGAATTCAAGTGGACTAGGTTGTTTATCTCCAGAGCCTGCTGGAGTTTGGCCTGATCCGGCGGAGGTGTGCCGGATCCCACGCCGACTCTCACTCCTGCATGGGGGCTTGGAGGGATGGGACAGTTGAAGTCTCCCAGCAAGAGAAGCGTACTTCTCTTCGGGACCCTATGTATAGCTGCTCCTGCAGAGTGCGCCACACGTCTGCCCGGATTTCCTTGGAGTCCTTGGCAGCCTTGGGATGGCTGTTATAGGGCTTTTGGTACACATGTAGAATATCAGCCGTCCACTGCGGGTGCATAATTCGGACATGCTGGACCCGGCTTGGTCGTGGATCTGCATACACCACCTGCGTGTGGTGGAGCAGGTCCTTATGCACCAGCATGGCCAGGCCAGCCGACTTATTATCCGTGGTGGCCGATGTGTATACCGTCCAATGTGCTGCGACAAAGGTGGGGGCCACAGTGCTACCCCAGTGCGTTTCCTGAATGCAGATGAGTTGAGGACGTTCCATGGGAGGGAGCTTCTCCACCGTCAACAGGAGTTCCTGCCACAGGTGCGAGGATAGTCCACCCGCATTCCAGGTCATGGCTAGAATTCGGCCGTGCTGCGTTGAAGGGCAGCCTGCCGCAGGTGTCGAATTGGTGTTGGCTGGGCTTGTTGGCCCTGGTAGCCTTGGCAGAGTTGCCTGAGCGTGCAGACGCGGCCACGATAGATGGTGTGTTGGTCAGCCTGCTGTGCCGCCCGCCGGACAGCTCTCTTGTAGGACCTTTTCCTGGCAAAGCTGTACATAGGCATGGGTTCCGCCATTGGCTCTGAGACTGCCACGCAAATGGCAGCCCGCCCGGTGGAGTCGGCGTCACCTGTCCACTTGTGGGGTGGCCCGAGGCTGTCCCAGCCAGACCGGCAGTTATCAGCACTCTCAGGGTGCTGCGGAAGGGTATTCGGTAGACAGGGCCTGGAACAGCAGAGCTGAAGTCGGAGCCTGTCGGGAAGGAACAGGCAGGTCTCACAAAGGCATTAGCTGCGCAGCCACTCGTTGCTGTTACCTGGCCTGCCGATATGGATCGGGTAAGATGATAGAGCGCTGGAGCCAATACCGTAAGCAGGCCAAGCGGAACATGGCGCTGGTAGCGTACAACATAGCGTGGCTTGGGTCCAGACACACAGTAGGGTGTCGCGGCTTCTCTTGATGTCTTTCAGGTTGTGTGCAGGGACAGAACGCGACTACGCCATGGAAGCTAGGGGTACTATTCGAATGCTGTGTGAGTGTTTGGGGCAGGGAGCCATCATGGGCCGTCCCTGTGCGGATGAGGTGGTGATATTGCTCATGCCACGGCTTCCCTCCGAACCCAACATGTGGGATCTTTGGTTCCAAGAGTGGTCGGCAGTCACTCCCAACCCTCACCCCAATCGACCTTTTTGTCACAGATTGATCGCCGGTCTCGTGACTTCTGAATTGGTTGCTCGGCAATAATTGCTTGGGTCGACCTCCGGCTTTGGGACCGGAGAGGCTCTGCTGAGATTGTCGATGATGTGTTGTTGACATTGTCTCCGCGGGTAATCTAGAGGATGGCTGTGCTCGGCTGGTGTAGCAGGAACAGACTATCCATGAAGGAGCAATAGCTTCAGGCTGAATTCCGAGCCTTGGTCCGTGCCCGGCAGCCGCAATATCCGTGCATGGGTTCTGGGCCTCAGTCCATAGCCTCGAGATCAAGGGCACCTTCAGAGATGGGTGGGTGCCTAGATTGAGGCATTTTGTTGCCACGACTAAAACGGCTATAGTGCTGGCGACAGGCCCCACACCGCGGATTAGCCAAATAGAAGAAAGGGCTCTCAGAATCATCTTCCTGCACACGCGGCTTGGCAGCTTGTGTGGCAGGAAGAATGTCTTTGATGTAGCGAGGCCTCCCGCCAGTAGCGACGGCAGCCCTGCCCCGGCGACAGCTTGTAGGTAGCTGTGACCTTCTCTCTCGTGGGCCTGTTGCTGGCCAGGGACGAGCTGCGGGTTCAACTCGGTACCTGGCAAGCAATCGCAAGTCATTGGCTGTGCCTCTGCATGTGGGTGGGTCTGTGCCTGGACAGATCCGTATCCATGACAGTGCCGGTGGTGGTCTGTCAAGCCTGTTAGTGGACTCAGACCAATCCAGGTTGAGGAGGGTGCCTCATAAGGCCCCGACCTTTGGCACACAGCGCATGCCGAGGGGTCTTGGTAGCTGTCCGGCCAGCCCTGGTGATCTCGGCTTGCTGGCTCGAGCAATGCAGAGGGTGGTTTCAAGCCTGCTGCCAGTGGAGTAGACAGACCTGAGAAAGCACAGCTATCAAGGGCCGAGCCAGACCAGCAGGAGCTAACCCGGATGCTGGCCGGGATGGAGCTCGGAGTCTGCGGTGGGGCCCGCACACCTGTTGGGATGTGCCGACACTTAGGCTGAGGCATGCCAGAGTCACAGGCCTGCAAGGATCTGGGCATGTAACTTGGCATTCCTGTCAGGTAGCTGCCAGGGCCTCGATGCCGAGCGGCAGTGGCAGTGGCAGTAGCAGCAGCAGTAGCAGTCGCAGTAGCAGTAGCAGTCGCATTGGCAGTGCATGTTTGTGTTCGTTTGTTCGTGGGGAGGGGGAGGGGGCATACCACATATGCAGCCAAGCTGTGTCTGCAAAAGAAGATGAGGCCCATACCTGGCCAGCAGGATAGATGTGATGCAAGGTTCAGGGTTTAGGGGTTTAGGGTTCAGGGCTGAGAATTCAGGATTTAGGGTGTAATTAGGGTGCAAGCTCTAGGATGGAGGCAGAGTGCTCTGAATGCTCTTAGTTTCAAGGATAAACGTACCATGATCTGTCATCTGCGTTGGTGTCTCAAGGTCTCATAGCAAAACGCACTCATCGCTCAGGATGGAGGGTGTTTAGGCGGAGTCTGATGGAGTGGGGCGAGCTCGGACTTTGTGTTCGGGTGTTTCAGAGCGGGATTGAGGTCTCCTAGAAAGCAAAGAGCAGTTTGCCTTTTCCATAAAGAGCCCCTAGAGCCCTAAACTCTAAACCTCAACCCCTCAACCCCAAACCCTACATTCTAAACCCTAAACCCCAAACCCCAAACCCTGAACCCTAAACCCTAAATTCTAAACCCTAAACCCCAAACCCTAAAGTCTAAGCGCTAAACCAAACCCTGAACCCTAAACCCTAAACCCCGAACCTTTACTTAACCCCAACTCCCCAAACTCAGGGTGTAGGAAAACTTCGGGGCTTCGGTGATTCACACTCCACGGGGTGTTAGGCTCAGGGAGTCTTAGCGCTTTAGGGCTTTAGGGATTTAGGGGTTTAGGGGTTTGGGGGTTTAGGGCTTTAGGGGTCTTAGGGCTTTAGGGCTTTAGGGGTTTAAAATAGGGGCCTTAATGATTAGCATAGGGTTTTGGGGCCCCTTATACTGAACTTATAATAAGGAACCCCCAAAATAGTATCGGCAATTATTCAGGCCCCTTGGATGAAGGATCTCAGCATGTG
>CAJNDV010034910.1:0-28112 GCA_905221635.1 Symbiodinium sp. CCMP2456 | reverse complement strand
ACTACAAAATGGCTGTAACGCATGTTCTGCATTTGGAGCATAAGACATTAGAAGGCTGCATTCGTTCTCTAATTTTTTCGGAAAATTTTCGGTGTCTAAATTTTGGGAAAATTTAGAGAAGTGATGATTGAAATTTTTTCGTAAAATTCGAGATCGAGGTGTCGAGTTATCCGGATTCCTAAATTTTCCAAAAATTTAGAAGACTGGGTTTAGTCCGAGATCATCGAAGAGGTTTCGCCCTCTTAAAACTGCAGCCCGAGCTTCTAAATTTTCCGGAAATTTTGGGTCCCGGGTAGACCCAATCGGCTTGCTCGCCGGGGTCCAGAAATTTCCCGAAAATCTTGGGGCTGGGGCGCCTCGAGGCGTGCTGCACCGCATAGGGCTGGTTTGACTGTAGCGTTTTATAGAGTAGATATTCCTCTCCATATATCGATATATATATATATATATATATATCTATATCTATATCTATATACCAACATGTGATTTCATTTTAAACTACCTTATATTAGCTTTATACCTGCTCTTATATGTATATATCATATTATATTGTATTACATCGCATTGCGTTGCATTACATTCCATTGCTGCATTACATTGCGTTACATTGCAGTACATGACAGCACATTCCACACACACATATATAGATATATATATATATACACAGCTATAATTATAACTTGAAACGGGGCCCAAAAACGGATTCTCTGACATCCGGGCGCTAGAACCCCAAATAGCGTGTGCCACACTGCTTAGGAGACGAAACATTCCGTAAGAAAGCCTTGTTCCAGCTCGACTCAAGAAATCGAAAGTGTCTTTTTGAGCATGAGCTTCGGCATGACGAAACGAGCTGCAGGCTTCAATTCAAGGGCACCAGATGTTTCCAATCTTCCTGGTCTCAAGTGTTCCTACTTGCGTGTCACTGATTTCTGCCATACCAGATGCGTTCTGAGGAAGAAGGCGCAGCCCGATTCTGCTGAAAAGATGTGAAACGCTGAGCAAGATGCTGTCCGACTCAGTTCTTTCGCCACCAGGGTTTCTTCGCAGCACCCATGCAGGTCGCAGGGTACCGGGCAAGGCCCGGCAGCTTCGTGGTAGGGGCGACCAGGTCGCCTGATTAGGTTTGAATCTCCGAGATGCTAGAGATGTACCGCAAGTTTGACTGTCTCATATGAGCTGCACCAGCAGATTTCTAAAGGATATGTTGCGAACCAAACGACCAGCAAGTCAACACATCATAAGCCAGAGATGATGTCATGAATCACATGATCCCCTCAACATTGCAAATACTGGAGCCCTACCACCTTCACCCAAGCATGCTAAGGCACCATCGGGGCAGTGAGTCGAGACAAGGCTTCCAGAGTACGCATCGCACCTGGAATTGGGATGTAGGGTCTTGGGATTTCGGCTCTGCTTCAGTCTCGTGTCACAACACGGTAGCAGCAGACAGTACCCAATATTCAAACTGAAATCATATATCAGTGTTAAGAAAACCATTAGTAAGAAGAAGAATAATAACAGTAATTTCTTATACTAAGAACAACCATAAAATCTTTTAATGTTGATACTAAGACAACATATGAACCGTGTTCTATCGTCAGGCCATGGCGTAGCTTTGAACTCTACGGTCCAGGGCCGGGGAGACATGATGCCGGCGGCTCCTCCCATACACCTTTTCTGGGTTCTGCTAAGAAACTTATCATGAGATACCATGAACAGCAACCCAGTTTTGCACTACCACTGACTGACCTTGACAACGCCCTGCTGGGAATTGCTTTGACACTGACACCGGTGAACGATTGAAGTGAAACCCAGCAAAAGGCACCGGGCCGAAAGAGTGCGGTCAAGACAGTCAGACAAGCTGATTTGAAGGAAACCCACTGAGAGAACATCGTCTTGTTGAGCTCAAGCGGAGACCACCATCAACAAACAGTCCGACCATCCGACTTCGACATTCATGGCAAGGAGGACACGAAAAGGCCAGTCCGGAAAACCCTCGCTGGCTCGGGCTATCCGCCCGCACATGGGCAGTTTGATTCTATGAAGCTTCTGCAGGTCTCTGAGCTCCTTACGCACAGCCTTCGGCCCTCGTGCAAGCCGCAGTGCTGCGCAGCTCGCAGATGCCCGTGTGCTGCTGGAACCTGCAGTCAAGACATCCGACTCTGTTTGTCTGTTGCATCCTTTCCCAATGGATAACCCGGGCCCCTTCAAATGCAAGAAACCCTGAGCTCCAGGCTGGACAGACTTGCAGCTCTTCCTCGCGTCGCAGAGAGCCCTGCACGCTGCCAGGCTTGTGATGCCTGCAGATGAGAGGTGCGGGGAGTTCGGTGCACGGAAGTCTGATATATATATATATATATATATATACCTCTCTCTATCTAAATCGATATCTATATGTGTGTACCTATGTATACACACACACGTACATACGTACGTACATACATACACGCATACATACATGCATGCATACACGCATACATACATATTTCTCTCTCTCTCTCTCTCGCTCTCTCTCTCTTCGGACCAGAACCCTGTGTGTTGCGGCCAGCGCGCCGCCAGTTGCAGGCTCTTCGCTGGTGCAAAAGGCTTCTACGAATGCTGCGTGCTGGAACAGTGTGAGTGAGTCTCCGAGTGATTAATCTGGGGAGGCCTATTAATAACAAGGGCAAGTTTGGTCGACATTATTGTGCAACCTGGTGTTGTTCGTTGTTTTAGAGGGTGCCCAATAATTCATGGACAGTTTGTCCGCCTGGATGCAGGGATCCCGAAAATGCAGAAATGATTTCCAGCCTTACTGGGCTACCCCTTGATGCAAAGCTTTTCCGGCCTGCAGCTATTTTCTGAGGCATATATCACCGTGCAAGCATGAGTACCTTCCCACCAGCGGTGGGGGAATTTTGAGATTTGGTGAGGGAATCCCGGCTCGATCGCTCAGCGAGGCCTCTTTCGCTGGAGATGATATCCGAGGCACACCGCAAATCCGCAGCCTTCGACCATGCCATCACCTCGTCGCATTTTCAAGCGTGCAACCCCCTTGTCGTTGCAGGGCCTGTGACATTTCCGTGCAGACTGCAAGACAGCCCCGACAAAGGAAAGAGCTGGAGCTCGCGCAAGAGGCATTATGGGAATCAGGGGGCCGGGGGCTAGAGTACAGGCCAGGCGCATGGGAAAAATGAGCCACCAGGTGGTCCAGGTCGGGATCAGTCAGTGCCTCACTGCAGGCCCAATCGTCTTCAGCCAGTACAAACTGGACTGAGTCTGCATCATGCGTGCATTCAACCCGAACCTGGACACCTGGACACCAGCTTCCGAACGACCGGACTGGAGCCCTGACCCTCTGACTCTCTCTACACTCTACACATAGAGCAAAGCTGCTCACGGCTACAGTCAAAAGGAGGTTGTCGCAACGCAGACGGCCAGACACACTTTCTTTGCAGTATCAAGGGACGCTCTCCCAGAGTTGCACCTTGGAGGCGATTGCTTGCAGAGTGCTGACACTATGCTTCGTCCTCGAAACTCAGCTCGCACGAAAACACATGCACCGCAGAACCGCAAAACGCAAGTATCGAAAACCGTGACAGCTCCCGCTACCCCTGTCTTCAAGCACTCGGCCTCGAACCCAACCAGCCGTGGCACTGCGTGGACCTCCGCAGCAGCTCCGGGTCGCACGGAGCCCGGAACCAGACCCAAATGCACCGGTGTACCTTGCGAAACACGAGTGTTTTTGCATACAAGCAGGCAGCAAGAAGTAGCAGTCGTCGTCCGGCAGCAGCAGCAGCAGCAGCAGCAGCAGAAGCAGCTGCAATAGTCGCTAGGAGACGTCCCAGTGGTAGGAGAAGGAAGAGTGAGAGCAACGAAGGAGCGACCTCGTGCAAATACCTGCTGGCTGTGCTGCTATCCGCAGCTAAAGAGGATGAGTCAACGGCCGGTCATTCCACGCGGACCACATGCCTTTTGATGCGCAAAGCGGGCTACAATCAACACTGCCGAGCTGCTCTGCCTAAGTGAAGCATCCGACCAGGACGGCTCCTCAGCGACACGTTGCAAGTGTAGTTTGAAGAAGTACCCGCCAGGCACCTAAAAGAATACGACAGCGCAAGCTACATCATGTATTAGCTTACTGGGGCGGCATGCGAGATCTTGGGCCAAGAATCGGTGCTTTTGTCTGCCTGGCAGCAGACTTTTCCATTGACGACAAGATCCAGCTTCTCACCCTTGCCATCGTATCGCACCTGTGCTACAGATAACCGATGTCATGATCTTGGGCTCTGCGGAGACCCAGCGGCCAAGGTTAAGAAGAGACTAGACCTGCTGGGCTTCAACCCTGGCTGCACCGAAGTGGCTGCTACCGATGCCCATTCATCCGCATAGGAGGAGAGGCAAAGGCATCCGATGAAGGTCTGGGACTTCGGGTCCTGCAGCATGCAGCCGTCAATAGAAGCATGACGACGAGCGTGATAAAAGCACAGAGCACAAAGCGGCGGCTTTGGTCCCTGAAGGATCGCAAGCGGAACTGCTGAAGCGGGGTAGCCACGAGCTCCCAGGCGCCGTGGTCGTCAGGGCCGCCTTCAGGAATTGCATACCGAGCACCCTCATCTCGCAAGAGCTGTCACAAGAACTGTCACCAAAAGGATGTTCGATGGTGGGTTGCACAGCGCAACTGCTTTCGATATTGCGAGAAGTATTTCCCGTTGGCTAGGTGCCGCGGAACATCACACATCGCCATGCAATACCACGTGTGTGTGCGTGTGTGCGTCAGATGCCAGCTCATTTCTTGCAAAGTATTTTCGGGCCCGTCAGAAAAACGATATGTCCGAGGTTGCCTATACTGGCATACACTGTGCTCTGCTTCGAAATGTTCTTGCAGATGGCCATCTGCCCCGATGTAGATGTGTGTGTGTGTGTACATCTGTATGTATGCATGTATGTACGTACGTACGTAGATATGTGTGAATTATGTATGTATGTATGCATGTATAATCATATCATGTATGCATGTACCTATGTATGTATGTATGCATGTATGCATGCATGAATGCATACATGTATGTATCATAGTAGATAGAACCAGACTTGCCGGCGTCAGTCCTTCTTTGAGCATAACGGTCGCTTCCTCCGCGTCGTCACTCCCCATGAGCTTCAAGTATGCAAGTGCCTCAGAAGCTGCAGCCGGTTTGCCATATAGAGGCCTGTATGCTTAGAATGGGGTAGGTGAAGGGCTTTTTACAGTATGATACACATGACTTAGGGTGCCCGAAAAATACCACAACTCATTGTTCAGGCCCCTACTTGAAAGTTCTGGGCTTGCTGCCTTTACCGGGGTCCCTATGATAGAAGACTTCAGAACAAAAAGTTAGCCACCTTGAAAGGATCGCTAAACCCCTAAAGTCCTAACAGCCCCAAGCCCCTGGAGCCTGGAGCCCCAGGCCCAAACGCCCTACAGTATACTATTAGGGTTTAGGGTTTAGAGTTTAGGGTTGATGGTTTAGGGTTTAGGGTTATACTATCAAATATCTACTCTACTCTACTCGACCCTCCACTAGTCGAAGCTACACTACTCTAACTCACTGTACCCAACCTTGCACAACACTATTCCACCCTACTCTGGTCTACCCTGCACTACTCTGCTCTACTCTACCCGGTTAATGTAGGGGCCTTAATAATTATTATTAGAATAGGGTTTCGGGGTAAATTATACTATCACTATGATAATGAGCCCCCCCAATAGTATAGGTAACTGTTAAGGCCCCTACGTTAGGAACAGCCGCCCCCCTTTAGTTTCGAAGGCAAGCGGCGGTGAACTCGGTGGACACCGGGGATCCGAGAGACAAGCCAGAGCTGCTCTTCAGGCGATAGGCGTGCCCTCAGGAGAGCTTTCGGCTCTCACACTCGGACAATCCAGGCGAGGCATAGAGCACGAGGTCTGCAAAAGGAGAGCTTTAGGGATTCTTGCCTCTAGGGTTTAGGGCCCAGGTTTGAGACTTGAAGGTTCAGGTTTTGAAGATTTTACCTCTAGGGTTTAGGTGTTAGGGTTTCCGCTTCAAGCTTTAGGGCCTAAGGGCTGTTTAAACGTCCCGCTTCCGTCTCGCAAGACCCGGGAGGCTCGGGCTTCAGCGTTTAGGGTTTCGTTCTTACGCTCGCTTTATACAAAGCTTCACAGGTCGCAGCTTCACTACCTGACGGCCTCCCTTTACACCGCCGTACCCAATCCTAACCTACAGCTACACCGGCATACCAAAAAACAACATCAAACACACCATATGGCCCGAATCCGAACTGATTCGCTTGAGGGTGCAACAAGGTGTCTCCACGAACGTCTGTCTGCTGAAGCTAGTACAACTAGTCAAACAGGGACAGGTCATCGGCAACCACGAGTCTAGTGAGTCTAGTGAGTTTAGATAAGTCACTAGTTTTAGGTCGGGTTTCTCTCTCTGCCTTGCATCCAGAGGTCGGGTTTGGTGCATAGCAGTTGTACGGGCTTTGGGTTTGTAGAGGGTGTAGGGTTTAGTAGGAAATGCAGCTGCCGCCCATCGCCAGCAATCCCGGATGGCTTCACGCTTTCTTGTCTTCTTACACTACTGCCAGTACTATCATTGCTAGCTTATGAGGTTCCATGGCCTGCGGGGGGTAGATTTCTACGTATTCTGCTCGAGCTTGGGGACAGAGGAGGCCAGACCAGAAATAAGCTCCGATTTCAGCCATCCAGCTTCTGGGTGGCGGGAACATCCGCATTCATTGAAAGTTCAGCACTCAAAGTCGAAAACACTCTGAAATCAAGCTTGCATCTATTCCCGGACTCATACCAGCCACGTAATAGGAGAAGACATGACAAAGTTCATTTTTCAGACCGCAAGAAATGCAAACATATACCTCTAAGAGTAGGATCCTGCTCATAAGCTCTGAAATGCCCGAAATAGTCTGAGATCATCCTTGCCGAGTCGCCCTGCTCTGCAATCTCGGCAGCGCCGTCGAACTTCATCGGCTTGCCGGAGGAGCCCTGGTTGGGCACCTTGGGCACCCTTTTTACAACAGGCTTTCCACTTTGCTAAACCCTAAACCCTTTGTCTGCAGAGCCCTGAACCGCCTGAACCCCTAAACTGCTAAGGCTGCGGAAATCCCTGAACCCCGCAATGCTGCAGATCGAAAGCTAGGCGTTGAGTATCGGCTCTTCAATTCTGCCTTGATTTGTGAAGAGCAGTCTCAGCCGTCAACATGCTATTTATATCCAAGCTAGCTATCTCAAGTGATGGCACCAAGGCCCCAGCCGAAGTGAAGTTGGAAAGCACATCTACGGCTTGGACACCCGTCGTGGGCCTCAAATCAGATTCTCGGAGTCTTGAAGCTTGGATACAGCAAAATGCGCTCGAAAATTGAAATCCGGTGGGCCAAAAAATGCTTGAAAGCAATGTCTTGGAGCAGACGAAATGCTACCAACTGCGATCTGTAGCCATCGGTGCTAAGCCTTTCAGGGGATGTTGCACAGCCTGTGCAGATTCAAGCGGCTCCCCACCTGTTCATTTTGCGGATATGCGCCACTGAAGCTGGCAAGTCCAGCAAATTAAGCCACTAGGTGCATCCAAGCACTAAACTAAGCGAAATCATCCAAGCATCTTCTTGCAGCACTTCTGTCCTTATGTTCCAAAAAACTGCAGCTCCTAGCATGCAGCAGACCTCAAGCGCCTTCTTAACGTCGGGACATCATACCGTGCTCTCTCAAAGCATCGAAGCTGGATAGACCAGCAACTGGCCCCAACAATCCAATGGCTGTACTAGCGTCTTGTGCAAGAGCCGCCGCAGCTAGGAGGATTCGCCACAGGAACCTCATCTGCTGTGCATTGGATACCTGGGTCAAGTCAGGGGCTTCGTCTGTGCCTTCTTGTGATTGCGACTAACTAACTCCACGCCCACGGGCCACATTCCCACCCGGGACCTACAGTGCTCATTCTGTGTCTAACTAAATGATTAAGCAATGCATTCCAAACTAGCCGGATGACTCGGGTGAGTGGATTCAACACATACTCCCCTGCATTACCGATTCCAGGAAGTGAACTAATTTGTCGAAACATGCTGTGCAATCTACCTGCTACAGCAGTTGCAGCATCAACTTACCTGTCCGGACATTAAGTTCGGCCAAGTTCGGGCGATATCTGAAGTAACATACCATTATGCAGTTTCCTACGGCCCTCTATTACAGGTGTAACTAGCTGTCAGGGACTGGCCCACATGGTGAGCCAGCATGCGGGCCTTACTCGCCCATATGCACCACGACGAGCCATAATGCTAAGCCGTGGCATCTTGTGCACTGGAAAGCTCTGCAACTTTCTAGCACCCAATGCTTCACAGCTCGCATCTGTTGCTGTGCCTTAATCCTTGGCCCTTTCCCTGTTTCATCCCAAGGCTCCGCCACAGTTCTCACAGACCTCAGTGAACGGGCAAAGCAGCCGCGTCGAAGTCGGCTGGGAGCTCTTCTGGCAGGTGTCTTCGGCCCTTAGCTGGGGACAGGAGCGGACGTTTAATGTTTTGGGCTCGCACACAGGATTCCGCAAAGGTACGTGGCTGGCAGAGAATGCCCGGAGATGACGAGTTCGGGCACTGATGTATGTACCATGGAGAAGTGTGATTGAGCAAAGCCCCCGGCCACCCTCATCGCATGGTGCTGAAGATAGACCCCGCGTGGCATAGCTCTGACGATAAGCTGGCGAGTGGTTGTTCGGACAGCCTCTGAATATCCGACATTCAGAAGTCCAGGGCCAAATCCACCAGGGCAGCCGGGAGGCACCACCCTGCCTGTAGCAGGCACCTGCGTTGGGCTGAGGCTGTGAGGGGAACGGAGGAAGGCTGCTGATATGTTAGTGATCCGAGGCCTGGCAGGTCACAGATCGGGTCTCGGTGACCTCGTCCAAGCCACAGCTGGGGTCACACTCCTGCACGTCGGCGCAAAGTCGGCTCGAAGCTTTCCGAATCTGAAAGCCTCGACGATGTGCTGTGCAACGATCGAAAGCAAACTTCGAAAATCCCAAATCCATATCCTAGTATCCCAAGCCGATATCTTAGCACCCCGCAACCAAAAGCTTAAACTCCTTGACACAAAACTTCTGAACCATGTTATGTTTTCGAAGTGTATCTGAATACAACTCCCGCTTACTTCCCGGATCTTGAACAGCTGTGCCCTCCTGTAACATGTAACTGTACCTATGTGTGTCCATAATTATGTGACAAAGTAAGAGTGTGATATAGACAGAAAGAGACCGAAACGGAGAAGGAGATAGAGAAAGAGGGAAAGAAAATCCAAGAGCGAGCGAGAGCGAGCGTGTGCGAGTGCGGAAACCGCAACACCAAACCTCCATGCATGAGCAGCTCCTTCGTCTCGTCCCAGCTGATGGCGATCCAAGACGCCGTGTCGCAGCACTCGTCGACCTTGACCAAGATTGTGCATGCAATGCAGGTCAGGGGGCCGCATCATATCGGGCGACGCTGAAGGGGCAGCAGGGGGTTCTGAATCCTCAGACAGTCAGCGGTTGTGTCGGTTCTGTCTCCAAGCGACGGAGGAGGCAGAACAAGGAGGGGACATGGAAGCAAATCTGCATACGCATACAAGGTCATGAGGAAACCCCATGGAATAGGTCTCGCCTCGCACCGGGCGTCCTTGCACAGCTCGGCTTTGCCGACGGTCTTGGCCACATAGCCTCCCATTATGTACAATCCACCTGTCTGCCTACCTACTTACCTACATCATTCGCATTCTAGCATCGCCTGCGGGGCAAGTCAGGTCATCGCAAGTTGCACGATGGACCGACACCGTCGTGGTGGTGCTGGTGGTGGTGAACGTGGTGGTGCTGGTGGCCGCAGAGTTGCTTGGCAATGTGGCATTTGGGTGCGTCCACCAGGGCTTCTTTGCGGCACCCATGCAGGTTGTGGGGTAGTGGGCGAGCTTGTCAGGCTGCCCTGTGACCGGCGCCACCACGTCTCCTTAGATATCGAGTTAAGTCAAAGTCGCTCGCAAACGAAGGCATTAGTGGCGGAGCTTTATGAATAGAACAGGTGTTGTGGTATATTATACTATAATTATATTTGGGAACCCCGGCAATAGCATTGGTAATTCTTCAAGCTTCTATATTACTTTCGCTGCAATGCACAAACCGAGCACAGGAGCCGCTGGGGCAGTGATTCGAAGCGAGGCTGTCGGAGTATTTATCGCACCTCGGCGTCGAAACTAAACCGGATCCGCGAGAAGAGAGGGAAGGGTAAAAATTCAGGCGGGCCTGCCAATCATAGCGCGGTCGATCGTGATGTTCTTTAGACGCTTGCACCAGAGAATGCAGATTAGCAGACGAACATACTCTATCGTGTGGGACTTGCGAGGTACAACACCCCTTTGAACCTTCCGGCTTTCAGCATGAAGCGCATAGCCAAATTTAAGCAGCCTCAACTTAATCAAATCTTGTGGCAGCCTACCAGAAGCAGCAGACATGACCTGCAGATACTCAGATACTTGGAGGTTCTGTTGTAGTTAGAAGTGGGGCTGCAAGTCCCCCGAAATTATAAGTACAACTCTCCTCTTCTGACCCCACTTATAACTACCCATCCCTTTTGAAACCGGACTTGATGACTGCCATCCCTAAACCCTAAACCCTAAACCACCAAAACCCTAAACCCTAAACCTCGAAGTACCGACTCAGGCTCCCGCGCGCAGCCCTCGTCCCGGGTGCAAGCCTCCTGGCTGCGCAGATCGCAGCTCCCGTCGGACCGATACCTTGCCAGAAGCTGCCGTATGGATGGTTGTCAAAATTAGGGTCCCTTTTTGGGTCCTTATTATAATACGGCACCTATTGTTTAGGGTGCCCCAAAAGGGACCATAATTTTGACAACTACCCATATAGGATACTGTAGTATCCTATACTATGGTAGTGCATAGTATATAGTATCGTCTGGTCTAGTCTGGTCTAGCGTCGTATGGTGTAAATATAGTCGTATCTGCTAGTTAGTTGTCTTCATTGGGGAGGCGGGCTTCGAAAGCCGCAAGAGCAAAGAATCCGGAGGGAGTGAAGGGCTGCTGGGCGCCGGGCTGAACCGCCTTGCAGCGCTTGTCTTCGGTGCAAAGAGCCCGGCAGGCTGCTAAGCTCGGCACGCCTTCCCAGGGGCCGATGGAGTCTGTGGCATCGCAGCTTGAATCTGAATAGTGCTTGGAAGTAGATACGAAACTATCCCAACTACCAACCACTTTGCAATGCCAGAAACAAACCAATCGGAGAACAACGACAACGGGTCAAAAGTTTGGAGCTATGCAATAGCCTTGCAATCCTCGGGGGCTATCGGCTATCGTTCTTATTGACGACGACCCGGCAGAAGTGACGACAAGTATCTGGGAGTTTCCGACAATTAGGGTACCTTATTTTGGGGTCCTTATAATAAGGATCCTACTATTTAGGGTACTATATTAGGGTCCCCTATTTTCGGAAACCCCCATCTCTACGCTCTCCACTCGACGAGGCCTGACCGGGTGGAGAGGATGTTGAGCTTGCACCACAGGCCCCGCGGCTCTGTCCACGCTGAAGCCTCACGGTCACCAAAGTCTCTATATATATATATATATATATGTTATATATATATATATATATACATATATGTTATATATATATATATATATGTATATATATATATATATTATATACGTTTCAGAAGCTCTACGCCGCCGAGCATGAAGCTTTTACAATCCGGCCGCCTGCACGGGCAAAAGACACTATCCTCAGTAGCTAGACTCTAGAGTCTAGAGCTTATACTGTACAACTGTTGATGGACAAAATCCTGCATGACCCTATATACCTAAACTATAGGAATTATGATACTAATACTATATTTGGGTCATGCAGGATTTTGTCCATCAACCGAAGGATCTCCCGTGGAATCGAACTTCGATGCTTGCTCGAGCCCTCTGCCAGGCTGAGGAGCCTCGGAGAACTGAGCCACGATGTGATCGATGTCTGCGTCAGTCAGTGCCTCGGCCAAGCTACGCCCCACGGAAACTGCTACATGCTCTTTCCACTTGCAATGGCCAGCAACACCGTGTGCTGACGGCCGAAATATGGGGGTTTCCGAAAATAGGGGGGGGACCCTAATACAGTACCCTAAATAGTAGGATCCTTATTATAAGGGCCCCAAAATAAGGTACCCCTTATTTTCGGAAACTCCTATCGAAAACTTCACTTCACTCTGAGCCCTGGACGCCGTCCCAGATCTGGACCTCAGCTGCCAGCTTCTCGGGTGCAGAACTGCAGGCTCGCCGGGAGATCGACTGCAATAGTCGGAGCCGTGACTCATGTTGACAGCTCATCTTGGGGACCATACTGAGGCCGGTCAATGTAAGTATCTGTTTTTGTATATGCGCACACGCACGCTTGTCTACCTAGTCGGTTGAATGGTCAGCCGCAAGAACGAAGAACTGCCCACCAAACCTTGTTTCGAAAATCCGCGACGGTGAAACCTTAAAGTTCATCGAGAAATGTCGAGAAACCCAAAACCGAAACGAAACCACGGAGTCTCCAAATTCTGTGGATCCTTGGACCTTACCCGGAAGTTTAGGGTTTAGGGCTTTAGGGGTTTAGGGGTTCAGGGTTTAGGGGTTAGGGTATAGGGTTTAGGGTTCAGGACAGGCCGGGATGCTGCGGAGACCTCTCCGACCACGCCAGGCCGCCGGTGACCGGGAACGAGTCCCACATGCACGGGAGCACTGCCTCGGAGATTTGTAGCGCTTGTAGTCGTAGTAGTAGTAGTTGTTGTTGTTGTTGTTGTTGTTGTTGTTGTAGTTGTTGTTGTTGTTGTTGTTGTTGTTGTTGTTGTTGCTGTTGTTGTAGTAGTTGTTGTTGTAGCAGCAGCAGCAGAAGCAGCAGTAGGTGTAGTCCTAATACTGGTACTGGTACGGTACTGGTGCTTGTGGTGGTGCGCATAGTGAAAACGGCAGCAGCGCAAGCTCGAAGCAGCAGCAGAAACAGCAGCAGCCACATTGCCATTCTCTGTCCTCACACTTGCCACGCAGTTGCGACAAGTGTTCCCAAGATGACACAGGCGATTCCAAACCCAGTGCGCAAACAACAAGAGCACACCGAATTAAACTTAGCAGCATTAACATTAGAAGAGAAATAAAAACATCATGTTCCTACACGGAGGTACCTGCATCCATGCAACCGCACAAAGAACATGCTGCATAGTAAAACGATAGTGGGACTAGGGGAGGCTTGTGCTGCCCATGATTGATTCTTGCCTCTCGCCTGGCCAGGACGAACCTGCGATGCAGGATGATTGCCTGATACTCGTCAGTTAAGATCGCAATGCCAGTTCGTCACGACGATTCCGAAGATCACTGCGTGTGATTGCCTCATACTCGTCGTTTAGGATTGCGATTCGGAGTCTCCGCGACGCTCCTAGTGGATTCAGCTTGCACGTTTCTCTGTGTGGTTTTGGGCCTTTTCACGCTCAGGACCCTCGGGATCGTCATGCGAGTGAGTGAGTGAGTAGATGACTGAGAGCGTGCAGAGGCCTCTTCTGGGTGCGAACGATAGTCACCATGGCAACACTGAAGATGATAAATGCTGACGCAATGGTGATGGAAAATGATGATGATGAGGAGGAGGAGGACGACGACGACAATGATGCTGATAGTTTATGCGGATGATGAACATAAGGATGAGACGATGTCAAGGTCGAGAACTATAACTGATGCAAGTGGTGCTGGTGCCCGAGGACAGAGCTCTGGGGCACAAAACTAGCAAGAGCCAGGGTTGCTTCTCCAGCAAGACCAAGACACTTCCAGCCAAGACACTGTTGCGTAGAGCCACATCCGACCATGAGGGATCCTGAGTGGCATCTGAAATCCGAAACCCTTTTTGGAACCCAGGCTCTGCCAATCAGCTGGGAAGCAGCTCAAAAGCCTAAAGCCTAAACGCATCCCCATCACTTCACATCTCTGGCCGACAAGTCGCCGAAGATCTTTGCGCGGCAATTTTTCAGACAAGAGGAAGTGAGCTTCACTCAATGCAATTGCCCGGGAACATCGTAAACATAGATGGTGCCTAGATTCTGAAACGGCCATAGCCTCGCAGCAGACTTTGCCATTCACCACCAGCTCGATCTTCTCGCCTTTGCCATCATAGCGCACCTTGGCTAAAAAGCTGGCTCTTCAAGCATTCAGACTAGCGTGGTCGTTGTGTTCGCGGTGAGCCCTCCAGAGACTGCCAGGCTGCTGCGACTGCTGCCCATTCATCCGCATAGGAAGACAGGCACAGGCATCCGATAGCAGCTTGAGATTTGGAATCCTGCAGCAGAAACTCACGGAGGGTCGATAGTTGAGGTGCCTCACAGCGGACTCAGTTTTCATACCTGTCGAATTGAAATTGAAGCAGCCGGAACACCACGGCAAACTGTCCTTGAAGGATCGGACTCGGAGCTGCTTCAGCGGCGTGGCAGTGAGCTCCCATGCGCCGAAGTCGCCTGGCCCGCCTTCATCGCGTGGAACCATGCAGGTCACACCCCATGTCCGGAGGGCTCCAGCAATCTGTAGCAGAAGTGAATGGGAGTTTCCGAAATTAGGGGTACCTTATTTGGGGGTCCTTATAATAGGGATCCTATTATTTGGGGTACTATATTAGGGTCCCCTATTTTCGGAAACCCCCACTTAAAGTTTAGGCCTACAGCTGAAGCCCGGACAACCAGCAAGTTGGGCAGCAATGCAATTCCCCATGCTCGACGTGTAAGCTCACATGGGCCCTGGCCTTCCTTTAGCATCACGGTTTCTTCTTCTGAGCTGTCGCTCCCGAGGAGTTTGACGTAAATCACAGCCTTACAAGCAGCGCGAAGGCATCTGGAAGGCAGTGAGGTGTCTGACTAAATAATTTGATGGACGAATACTCCACATGAGGCTCCGTCTTGCAGACAAGAGGCCGTAAATTCTGTGGACTTGGTTCCACCAAGCGGAAGCCCCGTTTTGCCACCCAGATAGTAAGCTTTGCCTGGAGTGGCACGGACGGAAAGGGGGCACCGCTCCCGACCCGGAAAATTCCTCCATCTTGGCGAAATTTGTGATCTATGCCGAGATACCGCCCTCGGCCGGAGTCGCTGCCTCGCCATCGAACTTCACCGATCCACCTGAGGAACCTTGGTTTGCCACCTGGCGTCGACAGTGGGCGACCGGCAGCTTCGCTTCAATCGGGGTGGAGTTCTGACGCTAGTGGAAGTCTTGCTCCTGGCTCATGTATGAGCTCCATCTGTGGTTCACCATTCTGAAACTTTGAGGGCAATGCTCTAGCGGCGACTTTGTGGTGCATGGATGCGGGTGTAGGCTGCAACGGGTGCAAGCGCAGGTAAGGGTGTATGGTGCGACGGGTGCAAGTGCAGGCTGCAACTGGTGGGTGTAAGGCGCAGCGTGCGGGCGCAGGTGGCAACGGGTGCGGGTGTAGGGTGCGACGGGTGCCGGTGCAGGCTGCAAGTGGTGGCTGTAGGGTGCGAAGACAGGTGGATGTGGGGTGCAACGGGTGCGTGTGCAGGGTGCGCGGGCGCAGGCGTATGGTGCAACGGGTGCTGTTGCCCATAGAGGGCGACTGCATGGTATGTGGCTGCAGGCTGCATTGGATGCAGATGTAGAGTGCAGACAGCGTGGTCGATGGTGCATCGGGCGTGGGTGTCGGACATGGGCTGGCTCTAGATGTAGGGATACGAAGAGTTTTGGAGCCTCCAGCGCCAACGCATTGGCTTCACGTCAACAGGCTTTCGTTGGCATGCCGAAAATCACGACCTACACGTTGCACCCTACATCTGCCCCCGTTGCAACCTACACCGGCATCTGTTGCACCACGCGAACCCCCTGCATCCCACACCGCCTACACCTGAACCTGCACCCGTCGCACCGTGCACCCTGACCTATTGCACCCTAGACGCGCACCCATTGCACCATAGACCCGCACCCGTTGCACCCTGGACCCATACCCGGTGCACACTACGCCCGCACCACATACATACACCTACCTGCGCATGTTGGTTCAATACCAACCATAGACTGCATGGCTCAGGAAGCTTGATTAGTTCAGGCCTAAAGTCGCCACCTGCCTTAGCTGCCTTACCTTTCCAGATGTAGTGTCTGACCAGTTGCCGTAGCGCACTGCTGACTATCTGACTATCCCTTCTGCTGTAACGACATGACAATCCTTGTGGTCGCATGGGAGGCTTGCTGTTGGCGGTAGCATGACGCCACTAGCTTGCTGCGAAAACTCTTGCCAACTCGTTGCAGTATTCGGCATAATCACGGCCAATATCATTACAACCGCGACACATTGAAGAATGACCGCCATAGTGGTCACGATAATCAGAAGCCTACCGCTGACTCCGACAAGGCAGCAACTAGTGACAGGGACAAGCTCTCACAGTCGCACGAGTAACAACTTTCAAAATGCGTAAACCCATAAAAAAAGCGATACTAGTCCAATGATAGCAATAGTCGCATTCGAAGCAAGAGCAGTAGAAAACCAACATTGCAGTAGGACGAACTAGCAACAGTAACAGACGAAGAGTCACTGCAGCAAACAGAAACTTGACGCTCAAGACACTGCAGCAGATCGCAGAAGTTGTCGGCAGAGCAGCAACAGCACGGCACCCACAACAATCGCAGTCGCAAAAACGAATGACCAGGAGGAGCGGCACTAGCAGCAGCAGTCTAGTATCAGTAGAACAAAGGAGGACTGAGCAGGCTCAGAAGGAGAAGGACAGTTGCGGTCGACATAGCAGTGGCATAATAGCCGCCACATTAGTGCAGCGGTCATACCGGTGGTCGGTGGCAGTATAGTAGCAGGCGTCATCGTCGCAGTACTGGTGGGGGCCGTGGCAGTGGGAGTAGGCAGTAGTCAATAGTTAGTAGTAGCGGAGGTAGTGGTAGTGGTGGTGGTAGTGGCAGCGGTTGTGGTAGTGCTAGTGGTGGAGGTAGTAGTAGTAGTAGTAGTAGTAGTCGTCGTCGTCGTCGTCGTAGAAGAAGTAGTTGTGGTAGCAGTAGCAGAAGAAGAAATAGCAGTAGAAGAACTCTTTAGAATTAGCACGGCTGCGACTGCATGGGTACTCGCATAGTCATAGTCGGGATAATGACAAGCACATTACCCGAAATGGCAGCACCAGAAGTACTAGCAACGAGTCGTGGTGAAACAGAAGCACTGCTCACAATAGAAGCCTAACCCACCTGGCCTGTACGGAGTTCTGCACAGCCGACGCATTCTCTTGCACATCGGTAGCCTGAAAGCCTGCAGCGAACCTTGGCTGTGCTATGAGCTATCGACAAACTCACGTGGCCATTGCAGCTGCTTGTCCTTACGGTTAGGGTTTAGGGTTTATGGTTTCGGGTTCAGGGTTTAGGGTTTAGTTGCGTGCCTTTGACATGTAGTTGTCATTTCAATCAGTCGCATGCTGCCTGTCCACTCGATGCCCCCGCCTCTAACTCGCATCGACCCCTGCGTGCAAACTCTCCAGATCATGCAAGCCACTTCTTGCAGCAAAGCTCTCCTTAGCATGTGGAAGACCAAAAAGAAAGCGGAAAGAGCTTCCACAACTAATGTAGGGGCCTAAATGATTACCAACAGTATTTTGGAGGTTTCTTATAATAAATATAATATAATATACTCCAAAACCTTATTTTAATTATTAAGGCCCCTATATTGACCGGGCGAGAGCCCAGGACTCTTTGCGCGTGCAGCCCACCATGCATGCAGAATTCGCCCACTGGCTGAGGTCTCCGCCTACCCAATCAAGGCACCACTCAAAGTCACCTCCCCAAAACTACGTAGCCTCAAGGGCCTCAAGCATAACCTGAATCAGTCGAGAAAACTCCGGCTGGCACTTCCAAGCTTCGTGTGCAAGAGCTCCCACAATTTGGAGGGTCAGTCAAGGGCACCGAATCTCCGCCACACCAGATGCCTAAGGGCTCCGACAGCACAAAAATTGCAGGCAGCTTCAGCCATTGGCCGATCCCGGTAGCAAGAAACAAACACTAAACACACCATGCGCTGACACATCACCCCCACAGGCCAAGAAACTGCCGCAACCGTCGCAGTCTGCCGTGGCTTCACAGAGCACGCGTTTGGAGGCAGGCTCTTCTTCCCGGCAGGTGGCCCGACTCCTCGGCCGGGTTTGGACTCAAGGAGTTTATATGAGTGCCCGTGTCGAAAACAGTGCCGACACAGGAGCCATGTCACACTGCCAGACTGCTACTATCTCTATCTTCTTTCGTAAACCCTGATCCCCAAGCCAACAGCAAACTGCAGTCAGGAAGCACTTCCTGTCCGGTGGCTTTGACCTGCAGTGTGAATCCGTGATCGTATCACAACTTCTCGATAACAGAGTTTCAATCCTTTCCCGAAATACCCTCCCTCCCTTGTCCCACCTGGCAGGTCACTGACCGGGACTCCACGATTGATTTCAGGCCACAACTGTGGCCACACTCCTGCGCTCTCATAAAAGACAAGTGCGACACTTGCCACCACTTATTCCCACGGCTTCTGTATTGACTTTTAAGCAGTCCTTGGTCTCGTCCCAGCTCTTGTACACCCACGACGCCAAGTCGCAGCAATCTTCGGCCTGCTAACGGTATTCCCACGAGATTCCTACACAAGCAACTCCAACAATGCTGGTGCACCCAGACAAGTGCTGTGTCAGGGTCCTTGCAAACTCCTCCGTCACACTCAGCGGTCCGGTTGACCAGCGGCTTGGGCACACTTCCTGCAACGGACGTTCAAAAGCCCTTAAGACCTGCCCCAAAGCCCGAGGGGCTCGGCCCTTCTATCTAGGCAAATCTTAGCAACTCCTGCCTCCCGGGCACCTCACGACATCGCAGGTGACCAAGGTGGTGGTGCTGGTGCTGGTCGTGGTTGTGACTGTGCTTGTGGTCGTTGAAGTGACGGTCGTTGAAGTTGTGGTGCTTGTGCTCGTGCTCGTTGTGCTTGTCGTGACCTGAGGCAGTGGAGCAGAAACTCGGAAGCACAGGTTCTGCAACGGAACTTGCATGTAGGTCTGGCCGTGAACTTCGTGTGACGCCTGGCTGCAAAGCGTCACACTTGTGCGATCTCAGCGGCACAGAGCGGGGTCGCCGGGCATAGAATGCGACTCGTCTCCGGCTTCGGGCCTGCTTCGCAAGGGCTGTTCAGCGACTGGGGCGGCCGGCTGCATGTGGGTATCAGTGAGTCAAAGCTAAAACCATCGGCGCACCTAGCCCTCGCACGAAGTCACTAGGAATGGAATTCCAACCCTCAGCAGCCTGAGCTCTGAAAACCCCGCGGCTCTTCCTCCCAACCCGCCTTTGCAGAGATCGTCTGCGACAACTTCCAACGTCTTGGGGTTGGTGCAGTTCACGGGCCGCTCTTGGGTCAACTGGCCTCTGCTTCTCAGGCCATGCCGGGGGTTTTGGTTTCGTGAAAGGTTAGGGGGCTTCATGAAGGCCCGTGGTATGCTGTGAAGCATAGTCAAGCTATGCTCTCCGAGGATCAGGGCCTCAGGGTGCTGATTCAGAACAGAATAAATGGAGGTCCGTTGTTCGGGGTCCACGTCGGCATGACTCGAACGTAAACCTCCGCTGAAGAATTTGAGACTGGAGGGACTTCGTACCTCAGGTCGAACTTCGTTTGGAAGTCCCAGAACTCCTCGTAACCCCATCCATCGCAGACTACACGAGAGGAACACAGGAATATAGCGAAAGAGGGAGACCTTGGGTAGTTAATGTTCTGATCAGACTTGGAAGCTGGGTTGACTTCCGAGCAGGGTTTACTCTGGATCTTGGACTGCCCATGACTGAGTCAACGGGTAACAGGAGATACACGATTCAATCATAGAGAAGACAATCTTCGCACAACTAACACTGCTGGGCATCTGCCACGTTTTGTTGATCAGCGTCCTGCTATCCTTGGTCAGCCACGCCGCCTTGACCACAATCACGCTCGGAGCAGTCCCATGTCTTGTTGTCCCTTAGGCAAAAGCACTGGCTCAGCAGACTCCCAGCTTCGGTAAAGCCGCGCAGCACTACCAAGGAGGGCTGACGGATGGAGGGAGTTGCTAGGCTTTCATCAAGGCACCAGGGGCTGTAGATCCACTCAGGGCAGACCGGCGTGGCAGCACAAGCGACCTCGAGTTGGTGCTGCAGCGCTTTGAGAAGTCATGCATGCTGGAGCCGGGTGTGTTGGCCATGGGGCCATGGTCCGGCATAGCTTGGTACAAGTCGGGAGCATGGCTGGGCCACAGGCATCATCGGACCCTATGCTCAGAACCCTTAACCACCAACATCCAGGACCCATACCGTATATCCCAAACTAGACCTCAAGATCCGACACCAAGTCCCTAACCCTAAAAAAGACACCGAGGGTCCGGACCTTGCTGCTTGCTGGCTTCTTCCCAGCACAGAGGCCGTCCTCCACGACGTGGCCGGAGGAGTCCTTCCGGGTGTTCAGGGTTGTTCAGAGTCTGGGGTTTTAGGGGCTTAGGCTAATGAGGGTTTGGGATTTGAGGGTTTACACTCTCACAACTCGGACAAGCCAGGCGAGGATCCATGTGTGCGCAGTCGGTGTGACAACATGATGGCAGCCGACGCCTGCAACTAACCAAGAAAACAAGGATGCTGCCAAAGGACTACAAGGCCCGAAAACCCCAGAACAACTTCCAGGCATCCGCACAGCTTTTTTTCAGTGCGCAAGAAGCTAAGGCTTGCCGCAATCCTTCTGTAAAAGTGTGCGCTCTGAGGTCTAGGAGCGGAAATTCAACACCCCAGGCCCTAGCTCTGACTCTGCGAGAGCTGCAAGGGCAAGGCACCAATTTCTGGTGCAATGATCACCTGCGCTCCAGCAGTGAGCTGAGGTGGTGGTCAAGTCGATCCGTCAGAAGAACCGAAGGAGAGAATCGCTCTGCTGTTTAAGTCAAGCTGGAGGACTATCTTTTCAACAGTCCTTCCGACGAATCTCAAAACTTGGTCGCATCATGCTGTCATATGAAGCACTCGTTCGTGCCACACCTGGAAAATCCCGACGCCAAACCCATAATTCAGGAGGATGCCGAACACGAAGGCTACCAAGAATCCGATTCCATCCGAGGCATCAGCGTAGCGCACAAAGAAGGAGCACTGTAGCCTTTCCTGATACTGCTTCACGTCCCTGGAGAACTGCTTGTCCATCTTGCTGGGAACATTGATGGCATAGACATCACTATGTACCAAGTGGTGAAGCGTGTGCCATTGTATGCACGACTTGTGCGGCCACATCGTATGAGTTACCACGTTAGGACCGGAATATGCAGCGTGGAAGAGAAGGTAAGGAATGCAGGCGAGGCTGTTGCAGAAGAAGAGAGTGCCGCCTTCTAGCCATGCTTCCCAAATTCCAGCTGCTGGAGTGGTTGCATAAGTACCCTTGCAAATATGATGTTCCAAGTGAGCCAAGCGGTACAGGGGCTGAACCTCGTGGTACAACTTGTGAAGCCAGGCAAACTTGAACTCCACCATGCGATGAAAAAACATGTGCTCGACCATCACCACGGCATAGTGGATGTAGTGGTACGGGTAGCCACAGTTCATCTGCAGAATAGCCAAGGCCGTCTGTAGCTGTGTCACGACTGCATTTTGCGATGTGGTGTACAGAATCTCCATGATCGCTTCCGACTTGCTCAGGTGGTTCTCCCTCTGGAGCACATCATGCACTATCTGGAAGCCTTTGCACCAAACTGGACACGATGCAAGCAGCACCGCCCCCATTGCGTACATGATAAGCACAGTGTCTTGCACACTGGACTCGATTGTACTCAACGGGAACTCGATGTAGCCTTGCATCCAGCTTGGAAGGAATCGCTCCAGGTAGAGAAGGATCAGGTAGCGCAGCGCCAACTGCGTGAAAGAGACCATCGCAACTGCCGTGCCCATGACCCAGTTGTTGATCCAGCCCGCCACCTCCTTGACGCCGAACTGGAACATGTTTGCCCGGAAGATGTAGTAGTAGTAGCACAAACACATCACCAGCATGGGTGCCAAGGAGTAGATGGCGATGAAACGTTGGTATTCAAGCGAGAACCCTGCCAGCCGGTTCAGCACGAGCATGAAGGGCATGTATGCGATGACGTTGAGGACAGCTGTGGGCCCCGTCTTAAGTGGCACACACTCCTCCTGAACTTCCTTGCTGGCCTGCGCATGGGCTTCCCAGGAGCCCCGGAAGTAGCCGATCGCGACGCGACAAGTGGCCAGGTAGACGCGGAAGAAGCCGAAGAGCATGGCTGAAGAGTGGCTGAAGAGTGAACACCAGGTGGTATCTGTACAGAGGACAGCTTGGAGCAAAATCTTGCAGCACGTTTACGGTGTAGGGTAGGGGGTGTGCTTCAGAGTTAACGTTCCGGGGCTTGCCATGCTCGAGGGTCTGGCTCGGCTAGGCACGGGCACGACAAAGCGGGTGCGTAGCTGCGATTTGAATCGAAGTGGCCTTGGAGACTGGAAGTTCAGGGGTTCACAAGCTGGCAGTTCGGCTGGGGATCAGTGCAGTCGGGAAGACCATATCTAAATGGACCTGCTGGACATGTGCCGAAGCTCTGCTTCAAAACAGCTCCCTAGGATTTGAAGCTACAGCTACACAAGTTGTTTCCGTCTGGTGCTTCCGGCTGTCGTTCCTCAGGCCAGACAACCACAAAAAATGTCCCGCTCTTGCCACTCCACATGAGTGGGGTTAGCTTGTATAAGCCGCAGGACGGGGCCCCAAGTGGAAGGTTTAATGGAGTGATTCCGGCTAGGCTTTTCTTTCGGCCCTGCCTCGCACGTCACGCTCCGATTCACCGTCCTAAGTGAAACAGGACATGCGGTGCGACATTATCATTAGGTTGAATCTGTTGAAACTGCTCAAGACGAAACAAAAGAGTAGCAAGAGTGATGGAGATGGAAGTCGTGCATTGCTGCAGCCGTCGTAGTGGTTGTCGTCGCTGTTGTCGTAACAATGTATAGAATGAGAAGCAGTAGGACCATATGCATGCGCGCGAGAACATTCAACAGTGTGACCACAACCGCGGTCGTAGTAATAGCACCAGCCAACTGAGTAAAGATACCCCAAATAAGGTCAATAGATTCTAAAGTTGGCGCATGCCAGTCCTGCCACGAGTCGCCGAGAGAAGTGAACCTATATCCAACCCACACACAACAGGACAACCCTTGTTCTCAACATCCATGCATCCGGCAGTCAAAGCCAAACAATGAATATGCTCCACCGTCTCCCATCAACGGGCCTAGCCTCTCCCTTACACGCAAATGCCGAATCCCTACAGAACGACGAGACGCTGAGACCCCAGGCCCTGTCAAGCTCCAACAGTAGTAATCACAATAATGATAACACAGTATGTAGTTGCATAACAAAATCGACTCTCTTCCTTGATTGCACCGAGGAGCTGCTCCGGCTCTCCGCACTCGTTGGAGCAGCTGGGCGTCTTGGGCCAACTCTCCATCTTCCACTCGGTGGGCCCACAGCACACCGCCCTGCAGAGTTTGACTGGTCTAGGGTTCAGGGTTAGGGTTCACGGTGGCTAATTTTTTGAGAGTTGAACTGTAGGGTTGGACTCGCACACTCGGACTCGCCAGGCGAGGCTCGGGACGAGGCATGCAATAACTACGTGGGTTTAGGGTGTTTTGCCTGCATACATGAAAACCGTCCCGTCCCTCCGGGCATGTCATTGGACTTGCTGGTTGTGAGGTTTGCGGTGGGTGAAAATCTCATGAAAACTTTCTTTCCATTGTGGCCACAGGCACCGCAAGGTGTTGTTGAAGACCGAGAAAGGTCAGTGCAAGATGAGACTGGACTAAAGCTGAAAACCGTGACTCATGGTAGGGGCCGACATTTAGAAGAATCGAAGTCACCTTGCCCGAACATGCAACGAATTCGTCTTCACCGCCCTTCGGGTAGTCGTCTTACTACAAGTCGTTTATAGGCATCGCTGATAGGAGAGCTCCGGTTCATGACTACCTAGGGACTTCGATCATGCCTCTTGCTGCCGAGGCTCTCTGCACACGTCATGCCATCTCGGATTGGGCGTGGAGTGGTGTGGACATGCAGGGTGTAATGCAGTGGAGCAAAACAGCAGGCAGAAGGCTCAATAGAAGCCTTCCATTCGTCTCTGTAGTTCTATAACTTTACGCAGCTAGGTGCAATACAGCATGGCAGTGTCCGTCCGTGAAGCTGCAATAGAACTACGGCACAGTCCGGGCAGCAGGGATGCTTGCCTCCCTCTCAGTATCGAAGCAAGGTTTCAGCTACTGGCACTAAACCGAAAACTCCTTCATCGGAATCGAGCATTTCAACGCCACCATCCTACAACTGGGTGATCGGGCAAAGCATCTTGTGGACTCTGAGGAAAAGCTCACCACAGCCACAGGAGTATGCAGTCGAGAAGCCGCAAATGCGAGCCGGGAACTTCACTGCGGTGCCGACCGGGCAGTCGGCAGCAGAGCACACCTACACCAAGTGCAAGCCCCGCACTGCCCAGGAAAAGGCCTGAAGATGCTCAGAATTGTGGGGTCCATAACTGGCACTTTTCCGGACATGCCCACCTTTAAAAGACCCCAAATCGTCAAAGGCTTGCAAAATCTCTCAGCCTTGTTGCAGCATTCTGCAACGGTGCAGTTCTCGCCTGGCATAACGCAGAGGCATTTCAGAAAACAGAGATGGGATTTACACTTGCCACTGCTGCCTCCACTTGGAATACCTTTTTGGAGGCTGAATGCAACATGAACTACCTGCTGCGGCCAAGATGGCTGGGAAAAAGCTGTAGGTTATAGCGGACTCTCGGGTTGCTGCTTCGCCATCATTGTCATTTGCTCCTTATAACCCCGCCCCGTCTGTTCTGCAGCCTTGGCATGAAGCAGGGACAAGTTGTTTCACCACGTAGCCCTTGTTGCAGTCCGTGTCCTTCGAAGGCGCGGTCTCACATGCGACATCTTGCCCAAGCTTCAAGCACAGTCATTAGTCTACTGCAGAGGGGTCCAGGAGTATGAACAGGCGCACAGAGAACCGACATCTCTCCTTGTGGAATTGACCCTACAGGATTCCACGAATTCGGCGTGACCCCGAATGTCGCTGTCCCCGGCCTCGCAGACACCGCATTTGGGCGTTTCCGCACATTTCGTGCGCAGGGTGTTGGGCTTCGTCTGAGTGCACATGCTCTCGTCCTCCGGGGGTACATCGCCGGCTTGCCAGGTGGGCATGAACTTCGGTGTTATGCGAAGTCATAATTGCTGTATCATGCCACGTAGAATACATTTTTTGGCACTCGCGCTCGACGAAGTCAGGCGAGGATTCCGGAAGACATAGAATACATACATGACCCCTCACACGTCCAAATCACTGTGCAAGGCTTCCAAAGCATGCACCGAAGCTGAGAAGTTGCGAAACTTTGGGCAGGCTACAGTCAGCTTTTTTGAATCGGTAGAAGCAGGCTGGCCCTCAACTCTACCGTCCAGGGATGGTTGGCTGTGCACACACATACAGCGAAGCAAACCCAAACACACCGCATACTTGTTTTGACGACAAGTGAAGAAGATGGAAAGGTAAAGATAGCAAGCTGACGTGGGTAATTAGTGGTGATTGCTGTGACGCAGACTTGACAACGCACCTGGTCTCTGCTGCAATCGCATGAACAGAAAGTGCAGGTATGTGCAGGCCGGCACATCTCGAAGTGAATCAAAATGATCTGCCGCTCCGCAGCAGGTCAAGAGTCAGAGGGAAAGACCGAAAGAGAGAAGAGATACTGTCCAGCTTCACTCCGCTGTCGAAGTCCCAGCACTCGACCTTCCGCGTCTCGTACCTCACAACAGGCGCGACAACTTCAACCCTGAAGCCCCCGAAGCGAAGAGCCGCCTGTCAGCTTCTGAAGCCTGAGCTCGAACTCCATGGACTCATCCTTCCCCGTCTTTGCGAATAGGATTGTAGCCTTATGGTCCTGTTGCAAGTGAGGAAGGGCACTCGGCTGCAAGCCCACAGCTCATGTCGCAGTTCGCCAAAGGCCATGATTCCTCGGAGCTCGTTCCAGGGCTGACATGTCCCCAAGCCCTGGGGTGCTCAACTTGATCGTCTAGGAGACGGTTTACCATTGACCACCCGCCATGGCGCCAAAGTACTGTCCCCTATGCAGGCTCTCTGCCACAAAATCTAACATCAAGTCCATTGTGAAGTGAGGCTGAACAGCTGCCCAGCAGCATACTTCCAGCCAGGATTGGTCGGCGCGACGCAGCATTCCTTCACGGATCTGAGTTGGGCGTTCAAGGCACTTGTAAGTCACCAGTCTTGGCAGCCCGCCTTTTGCGAGAAGCCTGTGAGCTGCTTGGCATTGCGCTTTAAAACCTGCCCATCAGAAGAAGACCAGCTTCGGTGCATTTCGGACAGCTGCCCCAGCCCTTCAAAACCAAGCACGACCCAACAGATCGCTGCTGCTTCAATATGCTTGGTCCCTAAGCCAAGAAACTAACCTGCTCTTAGTCGCAGAATGCTAGTACGGTGTATATATATCTATATGTATATATATATATATATGTATATTATGGATATATATATATATATTACATTATATATTATACTAATATAGAATTCCCAGTAGCAGCCGGATGCAGTCAACGCAACGCCGTCTGCTCGACAATTCTATCCCCTCTCGCTCTGCCGTGCCATCCTCCAAGGTCGCGCTCTGCAAGGGCAGGCACTGGGAATTCTATATTAATATGATATATAATGTAATATATCAAATATAATATATCATATATAATATATCATATATGATATATCATATATATATATATATATATATAATATGTACGTATATATAATATAGATGCCCCGATAGAGGAACTGCAATGTCTTTGCCATCCAAGGTGCGGTTGTGCTGTTGCCTCAGGCGCACCCAGCAACACTTGGATGAGAGGGCAGCCGGTGAACTATCCATGGTCAAACCAAACCAAAGTCAATGCCCGCCCACATTGCCGAACGGACATGGCAGCTGGACGTCCGAGCGACAGGAAAAGTACCAACACCTGGTGCAGCAGTCCGCAGAGCAGGCATCGGCGGGCGCTTTTGTAGGCAAGGTCTCCTGGGTCTCAGGCTGAGTCGGCTGAGTGCATCGCTTGAAGATGTTGAAGCTTACCGAGCTCGTACCACCGACTCGATCCATCCCCTGTAAACTCTTCCAACTTGGTTTCGAGTTAAAGGTCATAGCTGGCATGTCAGGGGCTAGCCTGCAAAACTCGAGCCACTGCCCGGCCAAGTGACATACTCATCCCGCTTGTAGGATCCGGTTCCGGGCCTGGCGTTGCTGGCGCGATCCAGCTTTAAAGGGACATTTTGGAGTTTTAATTTGGAAGGCGGCTAATGCTATCGAACTGTGCAGAACATGATTTTGTGCGCAAGTGATTGCAAGGTTCACGGTCTGAGCCCGGCAGAAGCACATAGCTTTTCCCACGAAAGTCCTTCCTGAAGTTGGAGCAAGTCTGTCCTGTCCATGAACTCAAACCTACGGAGAACCGGGTAATCGAGGAGACCCCCAACACTCCAAACCATACCGCAAATTCCCCAAATCTAAAAACGTGAGCCCTGCCACAAACCCGACCCAAAACCATTGAATCTGCGGCAAAGGGGCCGCCCAAAGCTGGGCTCTTCACAGACCCGGGAGGGCATCTGGGGCTTCCAGTCCTGAGTTTAGGGTTGTTTTGTGCATCAAGGTTTAGGGTTTAAGACAGGAGCCACATCGAACTTAGGAGCCCTTGAGTAGAGCTTCTTGGAGGAAAGATCTTACTGTTTAGCACCTATGAGTAGCTCAGTTTGCAAACCTCCGAGATCACCACAACACTATCATTCACCACCCCCGACCCTGCCTGCACCCCCACCACCGCCACCACGTCTGCTGCTGCTGCCGTGGCTACTGCTGCTACTGCTACTACTGCTGCCACTAGTGCTACTGCTGCTGCTGTTGCTGCAACTCCTACTACTGCTGCTGCTGCTGCTGCTGCTGCTGCTGCTGCTACTGCTGCTACTACTACTACTACTACTACTACTACTACTACTTCTACTGCTACTGCTTCTGCTACTGCTACTGCTACTGCTACTGCT
>CAJNDV010034909.1:7817-28114 GCA_905221635.1 Symbiodinium sp. CCMP2456 | reverse complement strand
ACATTAGGGTTTAGGGTCTAGGTCTTTGGGCTTAGGGTTCAGGGTTTACTAGTCTTCGGATTTCTTAAGGGCGTTTCAAGAGTCCGGCTGGCATGCAGGAGCACGCCGTCCGTTCGCCGCTTCGACATCTCCATGAACCCGTCGCTGCCTTGGAGCCTTCAGAGTTGCCATCATAAGTCCCCTGAACCCTAAGCCCGAATATAGGGGTTTTAATAATTACCAATACTAATGTGGGGTTCCTTGTTATAAATATAGTATACTGTACCCCAAAGCCCTATTCTAATTATTAAGGCTCCTGTATATTAAACCCAAACCCCACACACCGAGCCGCTAGACCCCACGCCCTGAACCCCTTGTGCGTACACCCACAAAATAGCCCCGAAGCTCGGAGTCTGAAACTGAAATGCAAGCTCCCTCGGTTTAGGGTTTAGGGGGCTTAGGGCTGACGCGGGCGGGATTAGCTTGACATGGCTTGCAGATGTTTGCATAGACTTTCATGAAGGTCACTCCTGCTATTGCGAGCATCATGCCAATTTTTCTTGATACTCTGACTTGCGTTTGTTGCTGTTCTGATCTTCGTGCTGCGATTTTTGTTGCTGTTCTCATAGTTGTCGTCAGACTAGTGTTTTAGTTTTGCCACTGCTGTCACTCTGGCCAAGTCACTCTGGCCAAGAGCACCTGTGTGTCGCTGTGCGGTTTGGAGTAAAGGGTGCCATTAACCCTGGACCTCTCAACACATAAACCCTAAACCCTAAACCCTAGTTTCTAGCATATGTCGAGCATTCCTGCAATTCGGCAGTCCTATGAAGGTCTTTCATGCACCTCTCTCCGCCTTTGCCCTTCTGAAATACTGCAACCAACTCTGTGGGGATTCTGCAGCCTGTCAGGCTGGGAAGAGAGGGTGGTCTGATGTGCTGCTGCCACGACTTGAGGGTTTCGGGTTTAGGGGTTAGGGGTTTAGGGTTTAGGGTTTAGGGTTTAGGGGTTTAGGGGTTTCGGGGTTGGGGGCGGGTTCAGGGTTTTGGGGGTTTGTGTGGCGGACCCTGTGCAGGGCAGGTTTTCGGCCAGGGCAAGACTACAAGTTCGTCGAGTGTCCTGGTTTCAACCTGTGCATTGAACCCCTAAACCCCAAACCCTGAACCCTAAACTCCCAACCCCGAAATCTCTAAACCCTAAACCTAAACCCTTAACCCCTAAACCCCAAACCTGGCCCTGAACCCCAAGCCCCAAACCCTACGCCCGAAACCCCCAAAACCGAGGATGCATGCTTGAAGGCCCAGCTAATATAGGGACCAATACTGTTCAGTAGGGTTGCCTATTGGTGCAGTATCGTATACCCCTAAGGCTTTGAACAGTGTTCAGGCCCCAATGCTAAACATGGCTAAACCCTCAAATTGAGGGTTTAAGGTTTAGGGTTTAGGGTTTAGGGTGTCAAAGGAACCCTATTCTCCACTTCTGAAGGAACCTATACCCGAAACCGCCTCAACCCCAAATCCTTGAACCCTAAACCCTTAGCCCTTAAAGGACCCTACATGAAACCCCGAAACTCCCAGCATTTGCCCTTCCCAAGCCAGGCTTGTGCAGCTGCTTCAAAGCTCCCCGGAACTCTTAGAGGTGTCGCTCCAGGGTCTTTAGGGTGAAATGTGGTTCAGGGTTTGTTATTTAGGGTTTAGGGCTTCGGGCTTTCGGGCTTCAGGTATTTCAGGGCATCCTCAGGGATTGTGGGGATGAGCGAAGCCTCCCAAGGATTCGAGTCCGGACAGGGTCTCTGTCCAGGATGCCGAAGCCCTAAACCCTAAACCCTAAACCCTAAACCCTAAACCCTAAACCCTAAACCCTAAACCCTAAACCCTAAACCCTAAACCCTAAACCCTACCTTCCCTAAGCCCTGCTGCCTGTTCAGTTGATGATGGGGGACATTGAGGCGGAGATTGAGCCATGGCGCCAGTTCAGAGTGCAGGCGGAGCAGAGGATCTTGTTGAGCCGGGCAGCGCTGGCAGTTTGGGATTTAGGGTTTAGGGTTTAGGGATTAGGGTTTAGGGTTTAGGGTTTAGGGATTAGGGATTCTGAGACTCTTCAGGGGATGCTGTAGAGATGTAGGAGGAAAGGTCACCATGAAAGACAGTTCCAGTTTGGAAACAGGACCGCCCAAAACCCCAAACCTTTGGACCCATACCTGTAAATCCCAAATCCTAAACCCTAAACCCTAAATGGCAAATCCTAAATCCTAGAAACCCAAAGCCCCAAGTCTCAAGTCCTTCATTAACTTGACCTTTGGAAGGCCTCTTTGAAAGCCCCTCTAAGTCCCCTATAATGTAGGGGCCTTAATAATTAGAATAGGGTGTCGGGGGGCTTCTTATTCTGATTATAACATAATATATACCCCGAAAAACCCTATTCTACTTGTTAAGGCCCCAACATCAGGTCTCGAAAAGCCCTATTGGGGTCATTGAAGCTGGGCTACCTTGCTCAGTTGTCCTGATAGCAAGGATCCAGCTGCTTGAGGTTCTATATTCGGGTCCTTTATCTTCTGTAACTTTCCTTATAACCAGCAATACAGCCCATGTAGAGACCTGCAAAAAACCCTACGAACCATGTAAGTCGCTATTTACAACCTTTCGGCCTGGGTGCTCTTGCTTGAAGCCCAAGGACGTCTTGGTTTCCCTTGCCGCGACACTTCGGAGATATCCGACGCAACTGAAGGCACCGGCTCCCCCAAACCCGGTTTAGGGTTTAGGGTTTAGGGTTTAGGGTTTAGGGTTTAGGGTTTAGAAGCCTAAATAATCACCATTTTGGCGGTTCCTTATTATAATTACAGTATAATGGGCCCGAGAACCCTATTCTAACTATTCAGGCCCCTGTACTAAACCCTAAACCCTATTCCCTAAACCCTAAACCTTGGAAGCTCTTCGTGCTCTTCTAGATTCTGGGTGGATGGGTCCCCAAGCCCTGAATCCGAAATCTCAGATCCTGAATTTCAGCCCTCGCCTGGTCTCTAACTCCTAAACAACAACACACCTTAATCTGAAAACCTAGAGCCCTAAACCACCCAAGCCCTAAACTCTAGCCCGAAACCCTGAACCCCCATTGATCCTAAACCACCCAAGCCCTAAAGCTTGGTCTTCTTCTGACCTGGAGCCTTTCAGCAATTGAAGTCCTATGGATTGACATCGGCAGTTTAAGGGTTACGATGAGGATCACTGGAAGGGTGCTTTAAGGCTGCTAAGGGGTTATTTGGAAGGGTTCTACCAAGGTTACTAACAGGGTTCCATGATTGGGTTTAGGGTATGGGAGCCCTGAACCCGAAATCGAAGCCACGAGAGTGTTCTGCTTGCGTGGAAGATGGTGCACAGGACCCCAAGCCTGGAACGTCCTAACAGTCTATACGTACATGGCCATACCCTAATTGCCAAACCCCGCGTCCTGAACCCTGAACTGCACATGTTCTTACAGTAAAATAGGGGCCTTACTAATTTGAATAGGGTTGGGGGATGTTTGGGGTATATTGTACGATAATTATAGTAAGGAACCCCAAAACCGTATTCTAATTATTAAGGCCCCTATAATATAGTAACCCTTTTGAGTTCTCGTCCCAGGTCTTGGACATCCAGAACCCACGCATCTCCACCCTCCAGGAGAGTGGACTTGGTTACTACAGGGCTTTATAGAATTATAAAACCCTAAACCCTAAACCCTAAACCCTAAACCCCTAAACCCTAAACCCTATTTTAGGGACTCCTTACTGTAGTTATAGTATAAGGGGCCCAGAGAGCTCATTCCCCTATATAATTCTCGCAACATCATCATAGAACCATTGAAGTGGGCCTTGTATAACTTTGACAAGAACCGCTATCGGACCCTGTATAGTAGCCCTTCGGTGCATGCTTTTGGGCATTTTGACTTCACGACGGGTCTGTGGTCTAGGGTCCTGAAATTGCCGGTGCTTCAGGGTTTAGAGTTTGAGGATTTAGGGTTTAGGGGTGTTTGGGGGCGGTTCAGGGCAAATTGGTCAAAAGAATCAAATGAGTTTCAACCCTACACCCTAAATCCCGAAATCCCATCACACCCCCAAAACCCTTACCGCATTTAATCCCGAAAGTGCCAACGAGGAAGACCACACCGTACACCTCGGCCGCATGATGCGCACCAACACGACTCTCACGGAGCTCTACATCGGAAAACACAGGTGGGTTTTGGAGTTTAGGGTTTAGGGTGTTTATACAGGGGTTAGGATGCTGTGAGGTTTTGTAGGGCTGTGTAAGGGTGTTAGAGGGTAGGGGTTTCGGGGTTTGAGAGGATTTTATAGGTGGTGTGACAGGGTAACACTCGGGGTTTAGGATTCTACGGCGTCGGGTCTCGGGGTCAGGGTTTACTTGTACAGCTAGGATCTCCTGCAACTACCAGCTTTAACTTTGCGAAGCTCGGCCGTCGGGACGCAAGAATCGCAGGATGCGTGACGATGGCATCCGGCAGCTGGTGGATTTCCTCTTGGAGAACAAGGCGTGCCTTTGTTGAGTGATAGGGTCTAGGGCGGCTATCAGGGTTACAATATAAGGCTATTCAATAATTTTTGTAGGCTTAAGGGTTTAGGATCGAGGGAATCTTTTTGTTGTTACTTTTCGTGCTTTGGGTGTTGAAACTCAAAGCTAAGCCCAAATCCCCTTTCCCTGTCAATCTTGTATCCTCAGGTACTTCAGAATGGCTTGCAATCGAGAGCTTGTGACATACCTGAACTGAATTCCTGAGCCTCTATACTTGGAGGTTCATGGGTAGCTATAATAAGTGGAGTTCTAAGTCCCCTAGTATGGGTTATAAGTACAGTTTCCCTACTTTTAACCCCACTTGTAACTGCCCATGAACCTCCAAGTATACATGTACATCAAAACCCCAGGCTGCCCTGGGCTCTGCAGAAATCCTACATCAACATTCCGATTCCCCCAAGACCAATACCTTAAATCCTAAGAAATCTGAAACCCAAAACCCAAAACCCAAACCCAATCCCTCCCCACCCCCGGCAGGTGCTGCGGGTGCTGGACTTAAGGCAGCGGTTCTTTTTGCATGGCTTTCCAGGAGGTGAACGGTTGAGGGTTGGGCGGTGCTGTGGGGTTTCAGGGCATACGGAGGGCTTTCAGGGTTTAGGGTTCAGGGAGTTTAGAGTGTAGGGTTTAGGGTTTAGGGTTCAGGGAGTGCTATACTCCTACACCCCTTAGATCGGGAACCCACGAATCTGTTTCTCGAGCTATCTGGTGCTTCTTACTTCGAGACTGCCCCTTAAATGATACCTACAGGGAAGCTTCTTTTGCCTTCAGGAAGATGTTTTTCAAGAATCACATATGTTTATGGTTGAATCCAAACCTTCTCAATTCCCCCTAAGCCCTAAACCCTACACCCCGTACGCCAAAGCCCAAACCCTAAACCCAGACCCTGAACCCAAAGCCCAAACCCTCATCCCTAAACCCAAACCCTAAACTCAAAACCCTAAACCAAACCCTAAACCCAGACCCTGCATCTCCTCCATTCCGATGTTCCTTGAATTTCAGCTCCTGGGCCAGTTGCTCTACAGGTGCAACGAGCTGGGTGCCGTGGGCGCGTGGGGCCCTCTGCACCGGGCTTCGGCTTCAGGAACAGGGAATGTTTCAGAGTTTAGGAATCTGGATTTCGGCGTATGTATTCACCGGTTTAGGGTTTAGGGTTTAGGGTTTATAGGGTTTAGGGTTTAGGGTTTAGGGTTCAGGATTCTCGGGTCTGGGCTGATTGGCTTCGAGGCGGGTTCTATACAACTACCTCCGATTCGCAGGCAAACTGTCTGCACGACACGGTGGGATACTACAAACCCTGGGCCCTAAACATGCCTAAACCCTACAAGCCATAAACCATGATCCTTGTAGGAACCCCTGTAACTAATTGTATCGTGCCTATACAAGCCTAAGCCGACACCCAGAAGGAGCCCCTTTGCCTGATCTGATCTCCTGACAGCGCTCGAACCCTTAAGGAAGCATGTAAAGGAACCCTGAAAGGGGTTTAGGGAACCTTCGCAGGAACCCTAAAGGGAACCCTGAACCCAGGTACTACCTCGGGACCCTGCTGGTGCACACCAGCACTCTTGTCACCGTCCAGACCTCGGCCCCGGTGATGCAAAGGGAGTTTCGCTGTTTTGGGAGCCCTGAACCCTCCTAAACCCTAAACCCTCAGAACAAAGGAGGCGCCAAAAAGTAGACCTTAGCCCTGCACCCTAAACCCTTCGAAAAAAGAGGTGCCAACAAGGAGACCTTCAAGCCCTGAGCCCTATACCCCAACAGTCCTTAAGAGAAGGATCCCGGGCCTGAAGTCTAAGGCCCCCTTCTCAGCCGCTCTCTACAGTACCATACGAAGCCCATAGAGCCAGCTCAACGCCGATCCCTATAAGATAGCATGGTTTTCGAAACCACCATAGGGTTGCAGGTTCAGGACGTAGGGTTTAGGATCGGGGTTGAGAGTTTGTGGTCTCGGGCTTGGTACTTGCGCCTTCTGCTCCTCCTGCTCCTCCGCCTCCTCCTCCGCCGCCTCCCCCACCTCCTCCTCCTCCCGCTCTGATCCTGATCCCCGTCCTCCTGCTCGGCATGATTGTCGCTATCCACATCTATGCAGCCCGAACATGCACTGCCAGTTGAACCTCTCCTGCAACCGCATTGGCGAGAAGGACAACGTGCCCCTGTGCCTGCTTTCCTCTTTTGGGCCAACGGCCTCGGGTGCTTCGGTCGCCAGTCGAGGTTTTAGGCGTTCATGTCTATTTTAGCAATATTGCCATATTGCCGTTGCTACTGTTCTTCTGACATGTTATTGATCATCATATTACGGAATCGATCAGCATCGTCGGTGTTCAGGTTTCTGGGTTCTTGAGACCTCGAACTCACTCGTGAGCAAAAAACGCCTAAACCCGTAAGCCTTGCACCACCCAGCCCTGAACTCCTCAATCCGCAAACCCCATAAAGCACCAAAGCCCGCAAAGCCTCAAAAATAAACTCTAAACCCCAAAGCTGATACTTCTAGCGGCTATACAAGCTTTCAGCCACAATGAACCCGATAAGCCCTCTTCTCAAAAGGCTTGGGGCCTATGGGGCTTCGGGGGTTGCCTTGCTTAGGGCCTGGCGGCGTTTGGGTGTCGGCTTTAGGTATAGGCGTTTAGGGTTTAGGGATTAGAGGGATTTTAGGGGTTTTAGGGGTTTAGGGATTAAATTGTTATAGGGGTTTCGGGTTGAGGGGCTCCGAGAAATTTTGAGGTTTGGGTTTGATGTACCTCGGCCAGGTGCAGGGTGCACGTGCTCTAGCCGAGGCCAGCCGCTGTCAGGGGCCACCACCAGGTGGGTAGTTTTCAAAAGTAGGGTCCCTTTTAGGGTCCTTTTTATAAGGTTGCCGTATTATATTGGGGACCTAAAAGGGACCCTAATTTAGAGAACTACCCATGTCAGAGGCTAGTAAACCCTAAGGGTCTAGGACACTTTCGGCAGTTGGTGTGGGGCATTCCGGAAGGAGTTAGCTGTGCTCCACTTCCTCAGGGAGGTGTAGGCCTTAGGGTACAGAATCAGGGTTTGGGGCTGTGGGTTTAAGCTTTGGGAAGCCCAAGTGTTCAAAATCTGAAGTTACTGACGACGACGACGACGACCACGACGACGACGACGACGACGACGACGACGACTACTACTACTTCTACTACGTCTACTACTACAACATACTACTGCTGTCATTGCTGTCACTATCATGCTACTATCATTGCTGCTGCCAGTGGTGTTACTGCAACATATCATTTCCCATGTGGGCACGTGTCACGTGTCACAAGAAGGATTTGCAACTTGATTGCAGCTACTTTGTCATAGTTGGGTAACATTTTACATTTTTAAGGGTACTTAAACCCAATAAGGAATATAAATTTAAAGTTTTAGTACTACCCCAACCATGAACTAGGCTATTGATGCAACTCACAGGGCCTCTCTGAGAACAAGACGCTCCGCCATCTCGTCTCCGGCTTACCTGAGTTCCATCGCGGTCGCTCATGGTGTGTGTGGGGCTGGTGTTAGATCCGGTTACCAATGTCAACAGGAGTTTAGGGTTTAGGGTATAGGGTTTAGGGTTTAGGGTTTAGGGTTTAGGATAGAACAGGCTAGATCGAGAATCCTCAATCAGACCACAGAATAGATCAGCACCCACATCTCATTCCTAGGTGCTTCTGGACCGCTTTGTTTTTGCAAAGGCTTTACAGGAGTCGTTCAAGAACTCGGAGCCAGGGTTTCATGGGCACGTCTGAGGGTTCGGTCAGAGAAACCATGACCCGTAAAGCATAAAACCCAAAACGACAAAGTCCGACGACCGCTCCAGCCCTCGGCAGTCGCAGCGATCTAGACACCGGCAGAAGAAAATGTACAATTCCAAATTCTCCAACACATCCTTCAAAGCATGCAAAAAGCACTGTACAATGTATAACTTCTTCTGAGTAAGATTTAAGAACCTCTGCAATCAGTCCGGTATTTTAGATTCAAGGTGCCAACTTCGTCATGCGGTTCTGACAAACATAGGACGTTTCTCGGAATAGGGCTCCAGAAAACAAGCGACGCTGATATGGAATCCTATCTAGCAGGGTCGTTGGTATAAGCCCCTAAATTGGGGTTTCTAAAACAGGGGACCCTAATTTTTAATATATAGTACCCTAAATTTAGTAGGATGCTTACTATAAGGACCCCCAAACAAGGTACCCCTTGTTTTCGGAAACTCCCAAATAAGGTCCCAGGTACTAGAGCCTAAACCCTAAACCCTAAACCCGAAACCCTAAACCCTAAACCCTTAACCCTTAACCCTTAAACCCGAACCCGTAACCCCAAACCCTAAACCCTAAACCCTAAACCCTAAACCCTAAACCCTTAAACCCTTAAACCCTTAAGCCCCTAACCCCGAACCCGTAACCCCAAAACCCTTGTGTTTCTAGAGCCTGAGCCACGGAGCCGCTCCCAGGATTTGAACCACAACGAGCTCTGTGATTCGGCCACGTTCTCAGACGTTTTTTTTTGGTTTAGGGTTTAGGGTTTAGGGTTTAGGGTTTAGGGTTTAGGGTTTCTGTGATTCGGCCACGTTCTCAGACGTTTTTTCTGACGTGGCGATTTTGCCAAGTTGGGGTTTGGTGCACACCATAGCCCAAAACCCTATGCAAGCCGTAAACCTCGACAACCTAGATACCCTAAACCCTAAACCCTAAACCGTTATGAGGCTTGTGGCTTCGTTTCAGGGTTTCCTGGCACTAGAGATGTTTGAGGGCTTATGTTGAGGGTTACTTCAGCGTTTGGCGCTTCGGCTTTTGAGCTTGCCACATTGTGTTTAGGGTCTAGAGTCTAGAGTGCTGATGTGGTGTCGGGCGGCCTTGTTGCTTCATTACTATATTGCAACCTGAAGCCCAAATCTTGTATCTGTGGCTTGAGCCTGCAACCCTTAACCAGCTCGAACCATAAATCCTGACACTAATCTCTTTCTTTTACAACTGAATAATCGTATTTCCTGGGGTTCCTTATTGTGATTATGCTATCCCCACACCCCTTATTCACGCCCCATATTGCAATAAGGTCGTTTCTTAGGCATGGTAACTTTAAAGTAAGTTCTTTAACCTTTCGCTAAAGTATTAAAGCCCACCAAATTAGGATCCACATCACAGTCCTTTATAGGGTGTCATCACGGGCCTACATCAGTGTTGATCGTGCTTGCTCGTTGGATGCCGTAAGCGGCAAAACGGCATCACAGGGAAGTAAACCCTAAACCCTAAACCAGTTTACTACTCTTCGTTGTTTCGGCGCTCGCAACCCTAAGCTGAAAGATCCCTCGACCCTTGATCGACCCATCCTTGCAAGCCCTAAAGCCATAACCACCCGAGATCACGTAAGCGCAGAGCATTTGCAGCAGGCCCTGTGTCAGATCGGTGAGGTGATCGAGGTGCCTACTGGAGGTGTTTTCGGATTTTAGGATTGAGGGGTTTCGGGCTTGAGGTTTCACTTTGTAGGGTGTAGGTGGTCATGAGATTTCTGTTCCAGCCAGCTGTGAAAGCCTTTGTAGCCAGTGCAGGGCTGAGACCGTAGGTCCTAAACGCCACGGGTTTAACATGTTAGTGTTCCAAGGTTTTAGGGCCCAGAGGAAAGGCCCCAAAGGGCAAAGGCTATGTGAACGAAGGATTAGACGCCGAAGCCCTGGACAAACCCCGGCCCTAAACTCTGGACCCTAGCGGTTGAGTGTTGGTGCCCGATACCCAAAAGCCTTAAAGTGGCACCCTAAACCCGGAAAGCCTGAAGCCTAACCCGATTTCTGAGACGTCATGCGGATCGGAAAACAGGTGTTCAAAACAAGTTTCTAAACCCGAACCCCCTTAAGCAATGCCTGAAACCCCACACATACGTACGTACGTACGTACGTACGTACATACATACATACATACATACATACATACATACATACATATACACACACACATATATGTTTGTTTTACCTACGTACCTACGGACCTGCATTCCTACATACCCACCTACCCACCTGCCTGCCTGCCTGCCTGCCTGCCTGCCTGCCTGCCTGCCTGCCCTCACTCACCCACTCACTTGCTTACTTGCTTACTAGTACTTGCTCACTTTCTTATTTACTTAATTACTCACTCACGTACTTACTGCTGAAACGTACGTACACACAAACATTCGTGCATGCGTAGGTACATACGAATATATGCATAGATACACTCACCTTTCCATTCAAAATATCATGCTCTTCGTGCACACATGCCAGTCTATGCAGCCCTGACACTGACGCTTGACTAGATGCTATACCTTAACAAGCGATCCCTGCTTCCGCAGTCAACGCCTGAACTCAAGATTGAACCCCAAAGCCCTAAAATCGAAACCCTACTAACTAAACACCAACACTTTAAACTCGGCCCTGGCTAAACCACCGAAGCTTGAGGCATCAACATTGAACAGCTCTCATAAGCCCAGAGAGCCTTATGCCCTAAACCTCCAATCCTACACTCCATAACCCCTTATAATAATGATAATAAAGATGATAGCAATAATAATCATAATAATGACCGTAAGCCGTAAGCACTATAGCTTTCATAGGCCCGATACTGAAGCCCTAAACCCTAAACCCTAAACCCTAAACCCTAAACCCTAAACCCTAAACCCTAAACCCTAAACCCTAAACCCTAAACCCCTAAACCCCTAAACCCTAACCCAACCCGGCAGGGCTCCTCCCTCGAGACTCTGCGCATCTTTCACAACCGCTGGCCGCTTTTGGCTGCTTTAGGGGAGTTCTCTAAAGTAGGGGTTCAGGGTTTTGGGTTTGGGGTTTAGGGTTTAGGGTTTAGGATTTGGGGTTTAGGGTTGAGGGTTTAGGGTTTAGGGTTTAGGGGTCCCTTTTTACTCTTTCGGGGGGTTGGGGTTTCCTAAAATGGCTGCCAACAGGGTTTCTATAAGGGCTACGAGAAGGGATACTACAAGGGCTACTACAAGGGTTCCTATGTGGGCTACTGCAAGGGCTACTATAAGGGCTACTCTAAGGGGCTATGCAGTTGATTATTTTGGTGTTTATGTCTGGTTGAGGGAGATCGACCATCGAGCTTCTCAGTGCTAGCATCCCTACTTTTTTGATGGGTTTAGGGTAGAGTATCCGGCTATGGTCCGTATTACGGTAGAATCTATACCCAAAATCCCATTCTCATGATTCAGCCCCCTATACTATACCTATGATGCTTAAAGTGACCCCGAAGCGAAGCCTACCCTAATGACTAGGGCCCCCAAAACCCTAAACTTTTAAACCCTTATGAAGGCTCCTATTAAGGCCCCTATGATGCGCGGTTTCAGGTTTCCGCGGCTCTGCGGGTTTTGGGTTTCCAGGCCCTGCAGGCCTAAGCAGGACAGCGCGAAGAAAACTGAAGCAAGGGGTTTAGGGTTTCGGGTTCAGGGTTCTGGGGTTTTGGGATTAGGGTTTAGGGTTCAGGGTTTTGGGGTTTTGGGATTAGGGTTTAGGGTTCAGGGATTTGGGGTTTGAGGTTTAGGGTTTGAGCTAGCTCCAGTCCGTGTTAGCTTGCTGGAAAGTTCCGACTTGAAACCGGAGCCCAGTGTAGCCTAAGCCACAAACCCTATTATGGAAGCCTGACAATTAGTAATACCCTTTTTGTGGCTTCCTTTGGGGTAGCTGTAGCATGCACCCCAAAGCCCTATTCAAACTAGGAAGGCTCCTATAATAAACATGCATGCGTTTAAGGAAACCTTTAGCGAACCCGATTCTACCTATAGTCTCCATTGTAGTTCTTTTTTGGGGTTACCTTATAAAATCCTTATTATACATTTGGTTAAACCAAAAGAAGGAACTACAATGGAGACTACAGGTAGTTCAAGCCCCTTGACTGCCAGGGGCCAGCCTTCCTCTGTCTTGTTCCACCACCTCCTGAACAGCCGCATGCGCCGCTGAGCTTTCCGTAGTTTGAGGGCCAGAAACAGATGTTCAGGAAGCAAACTCTAAACCCTAAGCCCAAAGCCCTAAACCCTAGCCTTTTCTTGGTCATGGAATATCTCAACCCGATGGCTTTTGTTTAGGGGCTGTTTTGGGTCCCTGCACGGTGCGGGGGTTCGGGGGTCACTGTAAGGATTCTACAAGGGGTTCTACAAGGAGCTTTTTTGTTTGGATTTTAAGTTTTTCCGCTTCCTTGAGATTCCTCCGATATCTAATTACCAGCATGAAGCACCCCAAGTTTACAATAAGTATTCAAGGACACATGGGGTGTCCAAGCCTGTTTTTTTGGGTTTTTTTCAGTTTTGCAGTGCTGGGATGGCGGGCTTCGGCTGGGTTTTGTGGGTCGGTGGCTTCAGTCTAAGCGGGTTTGAGGGTTTGCGGCATCTTGTACTCCCAAACTTCAGTGCAAAACCGTACCCCGAAACCCTGAAGCCTACAACCCTGAACACCCTAAACCCTAAACCTACCCTGAACCCTAAACCCTACTTGGAGGTTCATGGGTAGTTATAAGTGGAGTTATAAGTCCCCTATTATGGGCCATAATTACAGTTACCCTACTTATAACCCCACTTATAACTACCTATGAACCTCCTAGTAAACCTACCCTAAACCCTAAACCCTAAACCCTAAACCCTAAACCCTAAACCCTAAACCCTAAACCCTAAACCCTAAAGCCTGCAGTCCTCCACCCTGAAACCTCCCAGGGCTTCGAGCTTGTGAATCAAGATCATTCGGGTGCTTCTCTAAATTAGGGTCCCGTTTTGGGCCCCCCCCCAAAAAAAAACTAGTACGGCACCCTCGTAACAAGGACCCCAGAAGGGACCCAAATTTAGAGAACTACCCATCTCCTCTTCAGTTTCTGGGCCCTAAAAAACCCCAAACCCTAAACCCGAAAGATTCAACGGGCAAAGCTGCCTTCGATCGCGGTAGATTCCTGAGCTGGTACTCTAGCAGACGGAAAAAGGCCCTCAACAAAAAAACTAAAGATCAAGTCCTCTTCCGCGCCATCCGATCGATCAGGAAAGTCGAAGCTGAAGGCGGATTTGACAACCAGCGAGGCCCTGCAAAGAAGTATGCCTTGGGGCTTCGGGCCTGAACGCCAGTATAGGGGATGAATAATTACCTATACTATTTTGGCGGTTCCTTGTTATAACTATAGTATAATGGGCCCCAAAACCCTATTCTAATTATTAAGGCGCCTACATTAGACTCTCTAGACATGTATACACCCCAAGCCCCCTAGGGTTTGGGATTTAGGATCAGCGGTGAGGCGTGGTGTAGACAGGGGGGCGATTTGGGCCGTGTTTTTTTGCTTGCGTGCGTTGCGCAGGAACTTGTCGTGCGAGGGGGGTCTACGTGTGGGACTGAATCTTGCAGGACTTGGCGAACCTTTCTGGCACCCTAAACCCCAAAACAAAGGGGCGAACTATGTACGGAAGAGGGGCTCTCTGTCTGTTACATCCCCCTGATATAGGGGCCTTAATAATTAATCAGAAGATGGTGTTGGGGGTTCCTATTATGGTATACTATACCCCAAAACCCTATTCTAATCATTAAGGCCATCAAATTACTCGATAATGATAAAGGCTACTTAGCGGCTACTTGGGGAATATCTGCAGGGCATCCAATTTGAAGCCGCAGCGCAGCTACACCCTAAACCCTATATACCCTAAACCCAGACTAAACCCTTTCTTTGTCAAGCACGGCCCAACGATGGTTTGTCCGGACGCCTCGTGCTGTGGAGTAGCATGCAACTATAGTTTGCTCCTCCAGGAGTGTAAACGCCGCACCGAAATAACTATGAGCATCAACCTGAACAAACGCTAAATCACAAGTTACTAAACCCGAAACCACAAACTTTAAATTCCATCCCAAGACCCTGAAACTCTAAACCTTAATTCCCCATACAACCAAACCCGACACTTAAACCCTCCAACAATAAGCTGTACAGCCCCTCTCCATTGTTTTTTGGTTTTAGGTTTTGGAACGCGTAACTTAAGGTTTAGGGGTTTAGGTTCTAGGTGTTGTAGGGTTTTACTACCAGTGGCTTAGGGTTTAGTAGGTTTGGGGTTAGCGTTTCGGGTTTTGCAGTACTAGCAGTGCTGCTGCCACGATTGATTGCATCCATTGCTACTACTAGTGCGGCGACTTCTAGCACAGCTACTGCAACTGACTGCTGGTATACTTCTCGAAAGTACTATGGCCATCCACCACTCCCAGTGCTGCGGTTATCTGATTACATCCAGTAGTTTAAGTTCACCAAGCAGTCAATACTCTCTAGACAGATGGAGATGCCTCAATGTAGTGCGGCAGGTGGACAAGCGGATCGATGTCTCCAAAGTCGAGATAGCCAGCTGGCAGTTGTTGGCTTCAGGGTTTCGGGGTTCACAGGGTTCAGGGGTTTAGGGCTTACCGTACGGATCCATTTTCGTCCCCTTCCTCGAAGAACTGCAGTGCGGGGACGGAGTATGACGTGGGGGAAATTGCACGTTATTCATTCAAAGAGGAAGAAGATTTACTCCTCAATACCTGCGAAGTTTACATGCTCTAGAGACTCTATACACCAAGCCCTTTTCTATAACTATGAGAGTCCTTATATTACTTCGCCGATTGCCGAGGCTCATGCATGGGCTTTCCAGACATCACGGGACCCGAATGTCGGTCCTGAGTATTTGGATCCTTCTTACGAAACCAGAGGGCAGGCCAAAATCAAGGTTCGAAGCGCTTGAGACCTAAATCCCAAACCCTGAACCCTAAACCCTCCATCTCTGCCATGAGCATCGTTCACGGTACTTGTTGACGTCATGTTGTGACTCCATAATCCTGTTCTTGCTGACAGCGTGCCAACTTTTGTGGCAGCCTTGCAGTGTCCAGTGCTGCCGAGTTTTACTGCTCAGGTTTCGGGACAAGGGTTTAGGGTTTAGGGTTTAGGGGCCATTCTTGGAAGGACTAGACCTCCACATGTCTACTGCTTGCACTTGATGATCAACGGCTGCAGTACCTCGCTTTATGCAGTCACCTTGAGAGTCGCGGCTTTTCGGTTTACCTTTTAGGTCGCAGATGTGTGATGGCGCCTTAGTGGCACCTCCGCCTCAGGACCGGTGATCTTGGCACAGCGAACTGCTGTGGCTAACCCCGGTGAGTGGTGAGGGAGGTCGGAGACAGCTTGCGCAGACCGTTCGCTGGAACGTCCTTGGGGCTTGTGTAGTCATGAATACAGTTCCTTAGGGCCTCTTTTCGGAAGCCTTATCGACCCTTTGTGGATCCCGTATAGAACCCAGTACGGGACCCGTGTAGAAGCCCTTGTAGAACCACTCCAGAACCCATGTAGAGACCTTTATAGATCCCCTTGGAGCCCTTTCTGCAACCCGGACCCTTAGACCCTAAACCCCAAACCCTATTCCCTAAACCCTAAACCCCCCAAGCGATTCTCGAGCGCTGGCGCTTTCTCCGGGAGCCCAGGGCTCTCAGATGTTTCACAGCCACGTGGGCTAATGTTAGTTACCAATATAGGGGCCTAAATAATTACCTATACTATTCTGGCGGGTTCCTTGATACAATCATACTCTACAAGAGCTCAAAACCCTGTTCGAATTAAGCGTTCCTTCAGGGCTCTGTAAAGGGTTTATAGGCGCTCAATGGCAGGATCTGGGGTTCAGGTTTTTTAAAGGATTTCGATTCTATGCAAGGTGCCCTAATTCCTGGAACCCTTATCAAGTCCTTAGCCATGTTAGCTGCAGCCAGCATTTGGGAGACCAGGCCCGCTTAAGGAGGGGCATAGGGTGTAGGAACCCTAAACCCTAAACCCTAAACCCTAAACCATGGGAGCCATTGAATCCCTTTCCACACGAGGCGAGCAGAACCCTGAAGCCTCACGACCCGAGCCCCAAAACCCGCAGCTTAAACCCTAAACCCGAGAAGCTTAAACCCCCCAGAGACTCCAAAATCCCTTAATTGAGGATTATACCTTGAACTATAATAGGACCCCTAATATGACTTAAGGTATATTCCTTAGTTAAGGGGTTTTGGAGTCTCTGGGCCTACTCCTTCTTATTAGTCTTAGGAAGAGGTCGTCGAAGTAGCCCATGACTCGGCAATTGAATTTGGGCGAGAACGGATGTGGTGCAAGACGCCCAGTTCCCTGTATTCCCTTCTGGGGGTCGTAGTGTTCAGAGCGACTTGTTCTCTCCAGGGAACCCCATGTGGGGAATCGTCCAACTAGCTGTATGGGTCTACTAGAGGGGCCTAAATAAGTACCTAAATTATTTTGGGGGTTCCTTATCTCATTTATACTATAAGGGACCCCTAAACCCTATTCTAATTATTAAGGCCGCCACTACTTTAGACTCATTGCTTGCATAGGGTCTCGGTCTAGGGCTTGCATCCCAAAGCCTGGACATTCGATGAAAAAAGGAGTCGCAACCCGAGCCCAACAGCCGCAGTGCCTGAGTCTGTTTCAGTAGGAGACACAGAGAAACACCTAAGAAGCCATCCGTGCAGGATTGTATAGTTTGGCACAGAGCACCCCGATAAACCCTACACCCCGAACCCCAAACCCCAAACCCTAAACCCTAATCCCTAAACCCTAAACCCTAAACCCTAAACCCTAAACCCTAAGCCTTGAACCCTTAGCCTGCCATCGCATCCTGTGCTCGATCCGACATTGAATTCATCGCTGCAGAACTGCACAAAAGAGGCTGCGCCTTGTTGGGGGTTTAGGGTTTAGGGTTTAGGGTTTAGGGTTTAGGACCTGAAACCCTAAACATTTTTGGGGGTTCCTTATAATAACTATAGTACATTGGGCCCCAAAACCCTATTCTAATTGTTAAGGCCCCTACATTAGGACAGCGCCCAGTTAAACACGTATCAGCCCTTCACATTCCTTTCGAAGACTTGAAACTGAGACTTGAAGAGAGCGCGCGTTTGTGCACCCAGACATCTTATGCCACGGCTTGGGGTTTCGGGTTTTGGGGGTTTAGGGGGTCTGAAGCCGTCGGGATAGAGGTGACCTCGCATACAGGACGCCTGAATGTTTGGTAATCCACTCTTTTTATTTCTTCTTCTGACAAGACTGCAATAACCTAAAATCTGTATAATGCTGTAATATTCTACAGTATATAATAACCGATAATCTATATGATCATCTATAATCTACCCCCCCCCCCGGAACCCTAAGACCGTCATATTCACCTTAAAAATCCTGGCCGACAGCGCTGAAATCCCCAACCCTCCGGAAACCCTGAGCCTCAAACCCCAAAGCCGATTGGGGGGAGACGGAAAACAGGTGCTCTTTAAAAGCAAACAAAAATCTTGAAGCCTTGTTTAGGGTTCAGGGCTTAGGGGTTTAGGGCAGAAGCTTTAACTCCAACCCTGAACCCAACCAACCTGGGTCACCGGCCGCCGCCTGTCCTTTTTGGGCGGGGGAATATGGAGCCGCGCCCCCTGTGCGTGGCGCTTTGTGGGGCTGCCGGCCTGGTGCCCTACGGCTTCCGGTCTCGGCTATAGGGATTCAGGGTTTAGGGCTTGGGGCTTTCGGAGTTTAAAGGGTGTAGTTCAGGGTTGAGGTTACAGGGTTTGGGCTTACTTTTGTTGCTTATTGGGCTTTCAGCTTCCTGGACCGCAGAGCATTTGGAGTTTTGAAGACAATGTAGTCCCATCTGCATTCTTGAGAGTCCCCGGTTTGGGGCTTAGGGTTTAGCGTTCAGGGTTTTGGGTTCAGGGTTTAGGGTTTAGGGTTCAGGGCCCCTTGTTGCTTTATGCAGCATTGATCATGACAGGACGGATCCTTCAAGCCCTGCGGATCCTTGAGATCAGCTGCTTTTGATTTTTGCTCCTGACCCTTTTGGGGGGCGAGCTGGGGCCAAAAGATGAGTTGATAGAGATGCTCTATGATTTCTATGCCAACCCCAAACCCTAAACCCTAAATCCTTAAGCCTGACGATAATAACTAGACCCTATACTCCGAAACCCCAAAGCCTGAAGCCCAGTACACGAATCCCTATAAACCCTCAACCCGTGCTTAGGTTCAATGAAGAAGTGACAGCGCCCGGGGCCAAGCTTCTCAGCTTGTGGTTTGATATAGGGGCCTTTATAATTACCTATACTATTTTGCGGGTTCTTTATTACAAGTATAGTATATTATACCCGAAAACCCTATTGTAATTATTGAGGCCCCTATATTAGGGGCTTTGGGTTTCGGAGTTGAGAACTTAGCGTTTGAGTCTACGCAACCACCCCCTCCCTCGCTCTCTCCTCGCCCCTCCCGCAACTTAAGCGCCCCTGTCACTTTGATCGTTGAGGGTTTGGGGTTTAGGGGCCTGAGGCTTGTTACGATATGCTTGGATGCCGCATGTAACCTACGACTTCGAGTGTGCGTCGTCGTGAGCCACTCATGGTTGATTGGACTTTGGGCATCAGTCCGCGAAAGGCTGGGGATTTTGCGTGTGCGTGTGTGATGTGGTTAGTGTCCATTTGTGTGTTAGTGGGTGTGTGCGCGTGCGTGTGTGTGTGTATATATATATATATATGTATATACACACATGTACGTACGTATGTATAATTACAAGCAAGCATTCGCGGGTAGTGGATGGATGCGCCGAGCGATGGATGAATGGACGGACGGATGCGGGAGGGAGGGTGAGTGAATATGGGTCGTGTTGGTTCGTCTAGGTTCAGGTGGCTTGCAACGAAAGATCAGCCATTGCAGCCCAACTCCCCTGCCCATAGATGTCAAGGTTGACTAGATCTTTCAGAGGTCCCTGGAGTCTTCAAGCCAACATCCGAAGCTCGAAGGCTTACACCCCAGTGGGCCCCACAGAGCTTACAGCCTGAATCTCCGAAGCCTAGACATCCTTCAGGACCCCAAACTGAACTTTTTATGAAGTCATATACTACGCCTCCCCAGGCCCCCGTCGTTGCTTTTGACAGGGCCCATCACTGATGGCGCTGCTGAGGGTGGCGCTGGTCGGTGTTGGGCCGGCCTCCTTTGAAGGGCTCCCTTGAGTTCGTAGTACACAAAGGAGTATTCTAAGGTAATATAATACGAACTTTGTAGGTGGGGAGTTTTGTAGGACCAAGACGACATGTGTAGTGGTAATAATGGTTAGCGGCGTAGTTTTGGGGTCTAGCACTGCGGGTTCTTCGGGCCTGAGTCACGGGGTTGAGCTGAGCCTCGTCAGAGGGAGCCCATACTTTCTGCCCTGATGGTGTTAAGCGCACGGTGGTCCGTCTTCAGGTTTCGGGGTTTCAGGTCTGGCTGCAGGTCTGCTTTTTCGGATTCCTAGACCCTGACGCCTAAACCCTAAAAACCGAAACGCTCGATCGTACGGTAGCACCACATGCTCTTGGTATCCTTCTCGCAGCCACGTGGCTCTTGGAGAACCCAGACTCTGGGACGACCGCGGCTCGCCGCCGGACTGCACTTCATCTTGTGCAGTAATGTTTGTTCTAGCTTGAAATCTCATCACTCTGGACTGCAAGGTCGAGATGTGGCGGTTGCTGCGCTGTAAACCTGCACTACCCCTGGCCGCCGTGCCGCTTGCGCTAGCCGTGCGAAAGAAGGAGCGTCTTCTGTTGTGCTCCATGAACCATTCGCTTAGGAATGCCGAGTCATCCCAAGACCTTCCCTTACCGCCGTTGCCTACGGGAAGCTTCAGTTGTAATTTTGGGGAGGGCTGTGTAGGCTTCAAGTTTTCTTGGGACGGCGCCTGTGGTGCCTGGTAGATGCCGTCAGTCCTACCCCCGTAGCCCTCGTACATGGTCAGGCGCTCCGCGGCTCCCCCCCTCCCCCC
>CAJNDV010034908.1:99323-119155 GCA_905221635.1 Symbiodinium sp. CCMP2456 | reverse complement strand
GGGTTTAGGGTTTAGGGTCCTCAAATCCTCATAAATCCTAAGAGCCGACCTGGAGGGAACGCCGACACCGTCTCCACGACGGACTCCGGTGAGGATCCCTGCGCCAGGACGCAAACGAAGGAGAGACCTGCCACGAGGCTTCCGGGGTTTTAGGGGCTTTTAAGGATTTATAGGACGGTTTAGGGTTTTAGGGGCTCCAGGATTTAGGACGGTTTATAGTTTTAAAATTAGGGTTCAGGGTTTGAAGGGTTAGGATTTGGGACGGTTTCAGGGTTTGAAGGGTTTTCAGGATTTAGGACGGTTTAGGGTTTTAGGGTTCAGGGTTTGAAGGGTTTTAAGGATTTAGGACGGTTCAGGGTTTAAGGGTCCAGGGTTTGAAGGGGTTTAGGGCTTTAGGGTGTGAGGCTTTAGGGCTTTAGGGGTTTCACGGCTTTAGGGTTTTAGGGTTTGGGGTTTAGGGCTTGAGATGTAGTCTTAAACCCTACAAACGTTCCGCCCTAATTACTGGAAAAACCCTGAACTCCAAGCCCTATACATCTTAAACACCAGGGGCATATTACAGTCTGGTGCTTAGCAGGGAATGGGGGAATGGGTTATAGGGCATTGTAGGGACTACCAGTACCATAAGGGGCCTTAAGGGACTATCATGGGGATCCATCCCCCATTCCCTATACAACTTAAACACGAGGGGCGTACTAGGGCGTCTATAGTCAGATGCCTAGAACCGTACACATTTATCTTGAAGGAAGCTTATCTGCCCCACAAGCCCCGACCGCCAAGAGCAGACCCCATAAGAATAAGGGTACCTTTTTTTCCTGATATTCCGTTTATAAGGAGACCACAAAATAAGAAGGGCAAAAGGGTACCACTGTCGGTAGTACAGATGAACCGAGTGTAACAAATCTGCAGACACAGAAAGCGAAGTCTACCTGGGCCCTTGTCTTAGGCTCGCCCCCCGGAGTCCGGAAGCCTAGAACCAAACAGAGGCAACGCCACCTGAGACGAAAGCCAGCTGCAGGCAGGTGAGCGCGGCCACCTTCAGGGCTTTGTTTTTTGTTGTCTGGGGCTGTAGGCTTTGGGGCCCAGACGTGCTCAGGGGTGTCAGACTTTTAGGATGCTGTCATCGGAAGCCATGTTGCGAGAACGATAGAAGCCCAATCATACTTACTATGCGCAGTGTGGTCTTGCTGTCGATAATACTAGAATGTCCTCGATTGTTCCGCTTGCTGCAGTGCTATGCGCTTCAAGAAACAACAACCATGACGATGACAGCTCACGTTCCCACTCATTCTCCCGCTTCTTTTGTTGCTGCTCCCCCTCACGCTACTCCTACACTTCCTGCTCCTACTCCTGGCACTCTCGTGGCTGCCATTTCTGTTGCTGCAGCTAGTAAGCTCGGCTGCGGGATCTTATGCCTTGGTTACCTCGGCCCTGAACGCCGTAAGCCTCACACTCAGAAGTAGCTAAGTCCTAACTGCCGGTAAGCTTTATTGACTCACAGAAAGCTCGAGGTCGAACTCTAACTCCCAGCCCACACCGCCCGAAACCCGAAACCCCAAACCCGAAGCCATTAGAAGACGTCTTCAATCGCCTGGCTCTCGGGAAATTGGCGGATGAGCTTCTCACACCTGCGCCGGCCGGACAACCACGTGGGGGTTTCTGAAAACAAGGGGTACCTTATTTTGGGGTCCTTATAGTAGGATCCTAGTATTTAGGGTACTATATTAGGGTCCCCTATTTTCGGAAACCCCCACATGCCACAGAGAGCAAGGCCTTCAGGGTATGGAGTCAAACCAGGGTTTTAGCCCTGAAAGGCTACAAGCCCTCGCCTAATCCTTCGAAAATCCCCAGGCTCAAAAAAAATAACAATAATACTCATAATAACAACAATAAGAATAAACAATCATGATGAGTGCAAGCCATCTAGGAGAGGAAAGGTTTAGAGATGAGGGCGCATCCTAGAGTTGCAAGTTTCCGGAAACTGGAGGCTCTAGGTTGCGAGTAGGGCTTGATAGTGGCTTAGAGCATCGGATTTCGCGAGCTCTCGTGCAGTAGACAGTTGTGTGAACAAGTTGACAACCTGAGAAGACCCGATAAAATCTTCATAAACCCCTTTTATCCCCTTTTAGGTGCCCTTGCAACACCCTAGGCAAAATCCTCTAAAACCCTTCTTACCCCTTAGCAGAGCCCATATAAGACCGCCTAGAACCTCAAGCAAAAGCCCTTAGATACAAACGCCAAACCCAAAGCCCGCAGAGACCCTGAACTGAACCCCTAAAGCCCTACCCAGATCTTCCAAAATCCCTTCGGGAATATAACCTTACATCAGATTAGGGATCATACTATCGTATTTAAGGTAAGTATATATCGAAGGATGTTGGACGATCTGGGCAAAAGACTACACCCTAAATCCTATGCTATCTCGTAAGTACCAAAACTGTCCTAACTCGACGCCTCCACATCTGCACTGCAAAGAGCGCCGCGCTGCCCAGTTCCATCACGTCGCCCAAGCTGCAGAAAGCGCCTGCAGCCAACAACTCGCGAGTTAAAGTCTCGAGCTGAGTTAGGGGCTTGGGGTTGTATGGTTTAAGGGTTTAGGGGTCCAGGATTTAGGGACGTAGGGTTTGTCTAAATATCTAGGGCTTATGCCTTTAAGGATGCAGGTGTGCTAGGGTTTAGTTTGGGGCTGATGGAGGCTGAGAGTTTTCGTTTCACCAAAAAGCCGCTGATAACCCAGGTGCCCGTGCGACACTAAGCCCTAAAACTTGGGCTTGCTCCCTAGACCCTCCATCTACCTGGTCCATATAAGAGCCTCTAGCTTCTCCCACATGCCGTTAAAAACCCCAGACTCAGAATCGCTCGAATGCCAACAATGTGTGCACATGTGTGCACCAAACTCCTTGAACACTCAACGAAAGTCGCACATGACCCCAACCCTAGTTAGGGGGTTCATCCACCCTCCTGTGAGCCCCCTTTTCACTATCCACCCTCTGGGCTGCGTGAGTCGGGGTAAAGCACCTGCCAAAGCGTTCGGGCCGACGAAAAGGGCGGTGCCTCTGGGCTCTTGGGTTGGCATTTAGGCCTTTGGGTTGAGCACTTAGTGCCACAGGATGTTCGGTATGGGGTTTAGGACTTAGTGGCATGGGCCTTGAGGTTAAGGGAGGATGTTACATTATGTTTGCTGTGTTTCCGGATTTAGTGAGATTCTTGGATGTGTTACAGGTGTGGCTCTTGGTATGTCCGCTCATGCGCATGCTCCGTAAGCACATGTTGAGATCGTCTTGCAATGGGCTTCTTTCAAACAAACGCACAAAGACCTTGCGCTCTAAAGCACACGCCAATCCTCCTCACATCGACGACGCCTATACTCTGTTTACCTACCGCTCAGCCCACTCGCGTCCTTGTAACAAAACGAACTCATGGATGGACTCTGAAAAGTCTGGGAAATAACGAGAGCAAGAGAACATACTGAATTGATAGAGCATGATATGTGGAAGCTACATGCTACAGCTAGTAAAATTGGAACCTGTCTGAGCACACGTTTGTTCGGAAAATGGCACGCCGTACGAAGCTCGCTAGAATTGATAACCATGCTGTCTTCCCGCGTGCAACACTAAGCCGTGACCCGTCCACGAAAGCCAAGTCCCAAAATTTTGGTCCTAAAACCACTACCTCAATCCAACAAGCCCAAATTCTGACCCCCAAAACCCGCAACCCGACACCCTCAACCGCCACCAAAAAACAACCCACACCCTAACCCCTAAACTCAATCCCAACCCTTCGAAGGGGTGCCTGCAGCTGCCAGACCGACAGATCCCCACGTCCTAAGTCTTCGGGGCTTTATGGGCTTTAACAATTCATAATATAGGTTTTATAGGCTTCAATTGAACAGCTGTATACGCTGTTTTTTTTATAGAGGGTTTATAGGTTTTTTTTGGAGGGGAAGGGGGCACATCGACAGGTTTCAGGGTCGACTTGTTGGGCTTTGTGGTTTCTTGGGGACACACCAGTTGCCCAGTGCGCCTTTTATCACAAGAGCGACCTTGTTTCTGATCTTAGTTTTGGCAAATCCTCAACTGAACTATGACTCACGGTGCAATACAAAGATACCCTGTAGACCCCTGAACTCTAAACCCTCATAGGGGAGTTTAGCAAACCAAAGGCACACCTGCTAGGTGCTAGAGCATGAGTATAAACCCATAAAACAAACGCCCGGTCCGATGCTAAAGCATATCCTATAAAGCGTGCGGGCTCTGAACCCGAGCAGTATCTTAAACCCTATCGAGTTCAGACCCCATAGCCCCTGACGTAGCGGCCTCATTAATTGGGAACAATCAGGGGCTTGGGGTATAACTTAACACAATATAATGTATTACACTTATAGTAGGGGCTATAACAGGATATTGTGTTTTACAATATTCCGGCCCTTGTATTAATCACTCTCAAACGCCCAGCGTCAGCTTGTTGATCCGCCGGCCATCGAGCAGGCTCAGCAAGGGAACGATGACAATGGTGAGGCTTCCTCGTCCGGGGGGGAGCAACCGGGTTCTGAGCGATTAGGGGGTTTCCGAAAATAGGGGACCCTAATATAGTACCCTTAATAATAGGATCCATTAGAAGGACCCAAAAACAAGGTACTTCTAGTTTTTGGAGACTCCCATTTGCCTGCGAAGTCTGGGCCCTTTCTTCTTCAAAGTACAGGAGCCAGGCAAGAATTATGGGAACCATGTGGGCCGAATCTAGCTTGGAGACCCTAGGTATGGGGTAGTTGTTGTGTTGGGGACGATGCTGATCGTGCTTCTGATCGGGGGGGGGGGGGGGGGGGNNNNGAGGAGGAGGAGGAGGAGGAGAGCAGCACGGCGGCAAAAGGTCACCCCACCACGTGCCAATTGAAGAGCCTGCTTGAAAGAGGAAAGCAAGGGATCTTTGGAAAGCCATGGCGGGACACAGGTTCTGCAGCTTGACATTGCCACTGTTTCCTCACATACCGAGGCCAAGTGTCCCATTCCTAGTTTGTGCAACAGCTGCTGACTCTGGTGACGGGCTCGAAACGGTTCGAGCTGTCTCTTGAGCACCGCAACCTTGCATTGAATGGCTTCAGCTTCTGCCCTTCTTCCCCACAATAAGGGGAAGGATGGCAGAAGCTGAAGACATTCAATGCGAGCTTGCGGTGGTTGCTTGCAGAAAGCTACTTGGGCTTTCTTAGATTTGATCTTTCTCGCCCTTTCCTGGCCAGCACCGTCCAGCTTCTTTCCAAACTGCTGGTTGCCAGTCAAACGTGTCAGCCGAGCGGAAACTTGCGCTGCATTCTGCTTCGTCAGGGCTTGTGCAAGTTCTGCCTGCTCCGCTTTACACACCACTCCGGCTCTAAGCATGCGTTGCAAAATGCGTTTGCAATCTGACAGGCCGTAAATCTTCAACGAACAACACGCCGGCGCTTTGGCTTTCAGGTGGCTCGCATGGATGCCCAAGCTGCGGAACAAAAAAAATCGCCAAGACACTGGATACTTCTGTCGGATGTCCAAAACCAGCGATTCTCCAGAATACGGCGGCGAAATGCAGCTCTGCATCACAAAAGCCGGCGAAGTAGCACCAGCTGCACGGCCCAGCGCCCGCCGAATCGTACTTCTTCCCAGAGCGCAGCTCGGCCTTGCGGTCCTCGCTTCGCGATTTTGTCTTCGGCCATCGGGCCGCAATCGAGAGCTGCCTCTGCTTCGTGGTGCTGTGTGGCGCCAGAAGCCGAGATGCCCGTCGGGCCGAGTCGCCGAAAACTTGCCAATGAAGCGACGGTTTTCCCAAACCTTTGCCCCCTCGCAGCCGCGAGATGCTCCGACCGAACACTTCTCGGAAGAGCATGAGAACTTCCGCCTGGTCGTAAGACCACCAACCTGCACATGCTCGTCACACAACTAACGCAGCCATCCCCGTCGAAGAAGCCGGCCAAGTACTCCAGCCTGGCTTTCGCCGGCCGATGTGACGGCTCTCTGCTCTCGGCTCGCAGAGGCAGGCTGTGGACACACCCATTTGCGGCAAAACACTTCAACTCTGGCCATGGAGTCTTCTGTAGCTCCTTTCGTCTTGATTCTTTCTTCGGACTTCCTGCAACTTGTCACAAGGATTTGCAGACAGGGTTCGGTGTATCCCGGTCGCAGCAGCTGCAAGACCTTGTAGGCTGATGCCGAGCCAAAAACAACATACAAGTATCGGACCTATTATCGCATACTCCGCTTCTGGCATCACTGTGGTTGGCCGAAGTCTCGGGGAGCAGCGAGGGCAGCTTGAGCCCAAACGCACCCTTGCACTTGCTGGCACATTATTAATTATAAGCTCTAAACCTGAAACCACACTGTCTAGCAAACATGCAGAGACCTCAAACCTCTGACCTAATTATTACGGCTACACTGCCAGACCTTGAAGATCTTGAGGCCTTTATTATATGATCTGTCTCGCTGCGCATTTAGGATTCCGGGTGCCAGGGATCCGGGTTGCAGGGTGCATGAACAGGTTAAAGAAGCTGCAAGAGAATTCCTTGTCGTTGTTGCCTTCGTTGCAGCTGCCGTTGATTACCAAACACAGTTGCGAGGGCCTTAGCTACCCAAGTTAGACCTCTGAGGGGAACTTCCATCGTAACATGTTACTAATGTTGTTGATAGAATGTCACTCGGAACCCTCAACGCTAAACGGAAAACCCCTTGCTTACCCTTGCCCCAAACTCTGAACCCGTAGGCCCAAACTCGTCATCTTCCTCTAAACCCTAAACCCTAAACCCTAAGCCCTAAACCGTAGCCCAAAAAGGCAGGAGGCCTAAAAGCGCACCAGACGAGGCGGTGGTGTACTGCAGGCCCACGGCCTCCCACTTCGAGAAACTCAGCTTTAGGGTTTAGGTTTTAGGGTTTAGGGTGCTAGGTTTGATACTTTTTTGGGAACTGAGAGGCTGTTGCAGGTTTTGGAAAGGCTGTGGAATTTGAGTTTTCGGGGTGTCATCAAACCCAATATCCCAAAAGTCCAGGCTTTGGTTTTAGCCTTCGGATTTGCAGTTGTTCACCAGGCAGGTTTTAAACATGCTTTTCATGGTTTAGCAGTAGCATTTGGGGTTCCGTGGGAAAGGTTGAGGGAGCTTAGCTTCAAGGTTTGGGGGGCTTTTCCGGTGAGGGGTTGAAAGCTAGGTCGGGATGAAAGCTAGGTCAGGCCCCGGGCCGCTATGCTAGTTAGATATGGGACCCTCTATATTCTGACGCCCCAGGCGTGGCTGGTCAAGATCATGGTCACAACAATGCCCGTGAAGTCATCACAGTACCCATGCACCAGATACAGCTACCGTCATCACTCCCAAACTCCTAAACCCTATGCAGCCCTTATAAAGGCCCTGCAAGCCTTAAGCTCACATTTCCCTCCCAAGCCGCATACGATGAACTCAAACCCTGGGACCTGGAGCATGAAGCCCAGGAAGAGCCACACAGAGAGCTCCGCTCCGCAGATCAGCACGCAGTTGCCTGAGCTTCAGCAGGTGAGGTAGCAGGACTGTGAAGAACCCATAACATGAGAGATTTGCGATATGAGACATGGCCAAGAACTCGCATATCATAGGATATGGTACGATATGATATGATGATATGATTCGATATGATGCGATACCAGGAACTACAACTTCCTCCTTCATTATGTGATCAGTTCTTGCGATGGCGACGAGAACGACCAGCGATACCAATGACCAAGAGGCTTAGGTGATTGATTTCCTGTGGAATTTGCCATCGCTCTAGCATCATGATACGTGCTTGCCCGGTAACCCTAAACGCGATGCCCTATCATCAAAGTCCTGGCTCCTAAACCCCAAACCCTAAACACGATGCACTGCAACCTGAGCACAACAACCAGAACTCAAGTCCCTGTGCCCTACACTCTCAACTCTAATTCCACGACCAATCCAAGCAATGCATGCCTAAACCCTAAACCCTAAACCCCTCGAAACTAAACCCTAAACCCCAAACCCTAAAACCCTAAACCCAAAACCCTAAAACCCTCGAAACTAAAACTCTAAATCCTAAATCTGCATCCCAGGCGCTCATCGTCTCCCCGGCATCTTTCGCTTCGGCTTCGGTGGGAGCTGCCTCCTGGCCCCAAAATAACCGGCTCTTTGGTATAGCTTTGGGTTTAGGGTTTAGGGTTTAGGGTTTAGGGTCCAGGGTTTAGGGTTTGGGGTTTAGTGTGTTTCCGGGTTGCGCTGAAAGGCGTCGTGCTTTTAGGGCGTAGCCCTGTTTGTGCTTGAAGGTGCTTAGGGGTCTTTGCGGCGCAGGAAGCCTCCTGTGAGATGCTGAAATTGCTTGCGCTGTCGGAGGTCCCCGTTGCAAGTACTTAAAGGATCATGGGACTTAGTAAGGAGGGTTATAAGTACCCTGATTGGGGTTATAATAATAGTTACCTTATTTATAACCCTAGTTACTAGGTCCCATGATCCTCCAAGTAGGTGGTTGAGAGCTTTCCAGTTTTGCTTAGGATGCACAAGGCTCGAACATACGATTTTTCATTCTCTAGAACGCTAAAGCCTAGTTAAACCTGAAGGCCAAAAACCTTGAAGCTTTGACCTGGCCCGAAAACCCGAAGCCCCATACACACCCTGGAGCCCTAAACTCCGAAGAGCTACAGCTTAAACCCTAGACCCCAAGCCCTAAAGCCTCAACCCTTTACAGTACCTTCTAAATTTCTATCAGAACCGTGATCAACCAAAATACAAAAAAACTTAACCCAGAACCCATCTAAATCCCGGACCCCCTAAACCCCTGAACCCTAAACCTTCATAAACTCCCAATCCCTAAATCTCTAGGACCCTCAAACCCCTGAACCCTAAACCTTTCATAATGACCCCCAAGCCCTAAATCCCTAGGCCCCAAGCCCTAAATCCCTAGGCCCTAAGCCCGCAACGGCACCTTCTGTGGGCCGCTCATCAAGCGGCCGACGAAGATCGCAGCGCCCAGTGCCAGGGCCGCAATTCCGAAGCGGAGCCTTGCTTAAACTATCCAGGGTTTAGTATCTTGAAACACAGGTAGATAGGTAGATCGATAGATCGGTAGATCGATAGACAGGTAGATAGGTAGATCGATAGATCGGTAGATCGATAGATAGGTAGATAGATAGATCGATCGAGAGATAGATAGATAGATAGATAGAAAGTTAGAGAGAGAGATGACATATTGCTAGATAGGTAGGTAGGTAGGTAGGTAGGTAGATAGGTAGGTAGGTAGGTAGATAGGTAGATAGAACGCTTGATTGACGGAGTGATTGAATGATTAATCGATTGACTGATTGATTTACTGATCCGTTGCTTGACAAATAGATTTTTCACCAGCCCCACCACTCACTAACGACAAGCAATTGCTCCTGATTCTTCAGCAAGTTCGGAGCTGTGGTAGGCAGGTAGTTAGATAGATAGATAGATAGATAGGTAGGTAGATAGATAGATAGATAGATAGAGGGGGAAAGAGAGAGAGAGAGAGAGAGAGAGCGAGAGAAAGAGAGAGTGAGAATCAACAACCAGAGAGTGAAAGAGATGGAGACAGAGAAAGAGAGAGATAACTCTGATCAGCGCGACCATAACCCTACACAATGTTGCAAGGCCGTCGTCCAAGGTACGTCATGCAAAGGCAACTGTCCATGGCGCCAGCAGTCGCGTCATCCGTCTCCAGGGTCTTGATGAGGACCTTCAGGCGTGTTCTATTCCAGAAAATGATCGCAACTATAGCTACTTATAGCTCTATTGAGCTCGGTCCTAAACTGAAAGTACTGATAAACCATAGCCTCGCCCCATCAGCCTAACCCCCGAACTGATAGTCCCCAAACCCCTAAACCAAAAGATCCAAACCCTCAGCCCCTGATATCCTAACAGTTACGCCCTAAGCCCTATAAACCCCAAGCACATACACCTCAAACCCTTCTTCAACCTTCAACCCTGGACCCTAGACCATGGACCCCTGAACCCCAAACCTTGGACCCGAAAGCCCACCCCTCTAAATTTTGGGAGTTTCTTATTATAATTATGGTATAATGGGCCCCCAAACCCTATTCCAAGTATTCACGCCCCCATATTACCCATGGCCCTAAACCCCAAACCGTAAACCCAAACCTCTGAACCCCAAAACCTCGGACAACCCTAAACCCTAAACCCTAAACCCCAAAACCTCGGACCCTAAAGCCCACCGTTGCCCATGGCCTGGTTGCTTCCGAACAGCCTCAGAGATCGTCGGATCCAGCTGGTTTAGGGTTTAGGGTTTAGGGTTTAGGGTTTGGGGTTGGTTTTGGGGTTTTGGATTTCGGGGTTTAGGGTTTAGGGCTTATAGGAATTGGGTTTTGGAGTTTTTTTCGTTTTTTCAAGTTAGGAATTAGGGTTTTTGGTGTTGGGGTTTAGGGCCGTGGAATAGAGGATGTAGGGAAGTTTAGAGGTTTCTAAACTTAGGATTATTTGTTCGGTCTTTTGAGGCTTTTTTGCACTTACATTGTTGGGGCGGCTTTTCGGCACTCCGTAGGGTTCAGTTTATCTTTTTGGTACATTTAAATGTTTAATCTAAAGTATGGCGTCTTGGGGTGTCGTTTAATGCCTCCGCGCTTCGTTTCGAGATTCTGTGCTTCGTGCAGCGTGTGCTTTGTTTTCTTCGGGTTTGAAGCCTCCTGGTTTATCGAGCCCAGCAGTTTAGGGTTGGTGGGATTCTAGGTTTGGGGTGAAGGGTTTCGAATTTAGGATTCGGGCCCCATCGAGTGCGCAATTCGACTACGTAAGTGGGTTTCCTGCCAGTTCCCGCGCTTGCCAGCCCAAAGCCCTGAAAGCACTGGAATACTGGCAGACCACCTGAACAAAACCCTCAGCCCTAACCCCGAAACCCCAAACCCTCAACCAAGAAACCCCAGCCCCTAAACCACAAATCCTCCACCCTAGCACCCCAGAGCCCAAACCCTTAACCCTAAACTAAACCCCCAGACGATAGACCCGAAAACCCTAAACCCTCTAAGCCCCAAACACACACGGTTACCACGGCAAGGAGCATGGTGACCAAGTTCAGCAAAGCAATGCCGTTGCTCTGGCCTCTGGCCGCTTCGGGACCCTTTTTCCTGAAACCTGTGGTGGTATAGTAGGCTATGTGTGCTGTGGTATACTACGGTAGAGGTTAGTGTGGCATAGTGTAGCATAGCATAGTGTAATACAGTATAATACAGCACAGCACAGCACAGCATAGTAACGTATCGCATAGTACTGTAGTGTACTAAAGCAGAGCTATAGATTAGACTAGCAGTTATAGTGTACTATACCATACCATTTACATATGATAAGTTGCTCTAGCCTTAAACCTAAGCCTCTACCCATCAACCCTGATCGTGAAGCTCGGATCTTCTGCGTCAACGGGCAATGAGGAACAAAGCAAGCAAAGACGAAGGCAGCGGCCTCCAGCACCGTAGGACCCTGGCTCCTCATCGTCATCATCAGCAGTATTATCATCAACGCAGGTTATCGAACCCTAAATCCGAAAATATAAGCCCTAAGTCCTCAATGAAGCCCTCAAGCTCTAAGCACTAAGCCTTCAAGCCCTAAAACCTACACCTTCCATGAAGGTCGTGGATGTGCCTTCCGACTGAGCAGAGGAGGATGCTGGCCGTGCGGACACCGCGCCTCAGGCTTCCGGAGTCTCTCCACCCAATCTTGATAAGAATAAGGGTGTAGGGTTTAGGGAATATTGCTAAGAATCATGTAGGAACCTGATTAAAAATGCCTGGGGTCTTTATTGGGTGCTTTATATGAACCCTTAAGATTTGGGGGCTATAGGACCAGGGTTTCTTAATCATTAGAGGTTTAGGGTTTAGGGGAGGGGTTGGGGATTGGTTCGGGTATCTCTAGTCCGAGTCATATATGGAAATCATGATTACGGGCGTGGGGTGGATTAGGGAGTTGGGCTTCCCAAAGCTGCCTGGAATTTTCTCGATCCTGGCTCCTCCTCGGCTCTACAGTTTATGTTATATACTCCCTAAACCCTAAAACCTAAACTCTAAACCGCTATACTCCAGCCCCAGACCCTCAGCACATTGCCCCAAAATCCGCAGCCAACGTTAAGTAAGCCCTACAGCCCGACAGAATCCCCAACCTGGCCCTAATCTCAAACCCTATAATGTAGGGGCCTTCATAACTAGAATAGGGTTTTGGGGGTTCCTTATTATGTCTATAGCAGAATATACTCCCAAACACTATTATTCTATTCCTTATTATAATTGTAGTAGAATCTACTCCCAAACCCTACTCTAATAATTCAGGCCCCCTCAATTAGACCCACAACACGAGCTGCAACTCCCAAGCCTTGAGCCTTCATCCTCATCTGAAGCCCTCAACCTTAACTGGTTCCCTGTTGGGGCTATTCAAAATGATCATGTTTAATCCTTCTTGGGTTTCACTATGACAAAAATGTATGTAACGTTGTGTCCAACAAGGACCCAGTTAACCTCGAAACCTCGAATTCTACCAAATAGGTGGATCTATTAGATGATAAAGCGTAACACTAATAGCAACAATAAGGAACCCTAGTGAATAACATTGGTAATTAATTCGTGCTCCTATGTTAAGCCCCTGAAGCCTGAAACCAAAAATCGGATCATGGCACCTCTCTTGGGCGGGTATCTGGAGGGCAGCAGCCTGCCACAATGGTTGGGCGGAAGTTTTTGCTGTTTTAAGTGCTTCGGGCTTTGGAAGCACGAGACAGAAAGAGAGAGAGGAGAAACATAAAAACAAGGATGTAGCCGGAACCTCAAACCCAGAACCACAAGGCAAAGACACAAACCGGAAGAAGCAGACAGATAAACACGTGCATGCCTAACAGACTTAACATGCATGCATGCATTCCTACATAAATACGTACATGCCTAAGTACATCCATCAATCCATCACTGCATACACAGGTACTGCACAGATCTGTATCCGATCCCTAAACCCGAAACCCTAAACCCTGAAACCCTAAACCCTACACCCTACAACCCTAATTAAACCATCAACCCTAACACCCTAAACCCTAAAACCCTAAACCTAAAACCCTAAACTCTAAAACCCTAAACTCTAAAACCCTAAACCATAATCCCTAAAACCCTAGGACCTAAACCCTAAAACCCTAAAGCCCTAAACCCTAAACCCTAAACCCTAAAACCCTAAACCCCAAACCCTAAGACCCTAAACCCTAAACCCTAAACCATAAAATCCTCAAACCCTAAACCCTAAACGCAAAAACACTAAACCCAAAACCCTAAAATCCTCAAACCCTAAACCCTAAACGCAAACCTAAACCCAAAGAGGCCTCAGGGCGGGGCGGCCCGCTCCCTCTGCAGCCACGAAGTTGGACCCCACAGCGCCGGCGGCCAACAGGGCCTAGTTGCGGTTTCGGATTGAGGGTTTGAGGGTTTCGGATTGAAGGGTTTAAGTCATAGCAATAATAACAATAATATCAATAGCAATAAAAATAACAATAATATCAATAGCAATACAAACAATAGTATCAAAAATAATGGTAATAGTAAAGATAAATAATAATAACTAGTATTTATGACCATTATGGATATTTTTACAATTTGTATTACTCGGGCTTAGGGAAATTAAAGTTTAGTCCCTAGTCTTCCTCCGAGCCGCCACGGCGATCGACCACAAAAGAAGGTGACCGAGAATGCCTCGCGCTCCTCCGCGCCTCCCAGGCTTTCAGGAAGTAACATAGGTTCCTTTAAACTTGAAAGGGTTCCTTATAGGGATCTATATGAGCTACTATAAGGGTTTAGGGTATAGGGGCCCTGGTTTCGGGGTATATTATACTGTAACTAGAATAAGGAACCCCCCCCAACATAGCGTTGGTAATTATTGAGGCTCCTATATTGTAAAGTTTATAGAGGTATTGTAAAGTTTTGGGGTTTAGGGTTTCGGGTGTTTAGGGTTGCTATCGCTACGGCTTTAAGGCTGCGAAGTGAAAGTTAGGGAGATTGAACGCCATGCGCAGACCACCTCCGTGGGGCACCGGGCGCGCGCTGATGCCACAGCTGATGGGGCGAGGGCATGCTGTTCATCGTTGCGGCGGCAGCTCAAGCTTCCTCAAACCCTGCTTGCAGGCTCACATTCAATGCAGTCTATTTACGTATGTTCTAGGATCTTTATGTGGTTTTAGGAATCTTGTCAGAAAAAACACTACCCAGACTAACTGCAGCTGGGACCAATCTGTTGCATCTCCCTTAAGCCGAACGCTGCACAAAGGAGCCACACTTCCGGCAGTCATGACAAGGACAGCAAAAAGGGGGACTGCTGAAGCTATGGAAGCTGAGCTTAAACCAGGGCGCAACCTAGCTGCCAGTGACTAAGTGGCATAGCGAGGGGTGCTGTCGGCTGATATTCGAGCTCCAAAGATGGCCTTTATTCCTTCCCCTTGCAACTACAACATGATGTGTACCAAACAGGGATCAAGCTTCTACGGGATTTATGTAACTTCAGCCACCGTAGACAATGAAGCCCCAAACGGGCAGTCTCACCAACAAGTCCTGGCTAGTAGGGATTGCAATGTTCTCATACATCTATATATATATATATATATACATATATATACACACAGGTTATCTCTATATAATCTGAAAAACCATCTATCACTACATATACACATCGTTGTAGACCTTAACCTTAGCTCACCCTGAACCCCTAGAGCCCTCCATAGCATCATCCCAGAACGATGTCGCCTCCGAAGGGCCGACTCTTCGGTGAACCCAAGACAACGGAAGCTATGACACCCGAGGGCCTCAACCCAAAAGCAAAAACTTGACCCCTAAGACCCCTTTAATAGTGAACCCCCCCAAAGAGTAGGAACATGGAGTTAGGATGATTTGTGCTAGGATGCCTGATACTTTACCTGAAGGCCATGAGGAAAACGATGTTCCAGCTCTATGACTACTACTAGACACCCTCAGTAAGTTGCACCACAGCCATGCCCTGGGTGAATGACTGGAACCTAAAATCGTGAGCTTCGGAGTGCGTTGCTTTGGATTTGGGGCTTGAACCTCAACCCCAAAAATCCATTCAAGGACTCTTAAAGGAACCCTTAAAGGCACCCTTCAGGAAATCCTTCGAGGACTCCTTAAAGGGATCCCTGAAAGGAACCCTGCAAGGAACCCTTAACGGCCCTAAAGCCTCAAGTTTTTCACGCCCTAAAGCCTACGGTCAGGCCAGTAGTCCATGAAGCCTTGAACCCCGAAACCCGGATCCCAGACCCACTTTGGGGATTTCGGTGCTATTGTGGGAGTAGGGAGTAGGGTAGTTTAGGGTTGTCATCATGGTTCCTTTAAGGAGCAGGTCCAACATACCTACAATGCGTGAAAGCCTTAGACTCCAAACCCAGGTATATTGTGGACAAGGTGCATCTCCATGAACTCCTTCGTCAGCTGCAAGGCCTCGTCCACATTTTAGCAGATTGTTAAAACCCTAACATACCCTAAACCCAAACAAACCCTAAACCCTAACAAACCCGAAACTCTAACAAACCCGAAACCCAAACAAACCCTAAACCCTAACAAACCCTAAACCCCAACAAACCCTAAAGAATCCTGAAATTCAGGGTTTCGAGCTTCGAGTTCTGAGTTTATTTGAAACTCTCGGGCCTAGCCCTTCGGGTTCAATTTTTTGAACTCGAGGGTTCAGTTCAAGGTTTGGGGTTTGAGGCTTCAGAACTTTAATATAGGGGCCTAGAAAATTACCTAGATTTTTTTTGGGTTATGATGATAGTAAAATGGGCCCCAAAACACTATTCCAATTATTAAGGCCCCTACATTACAGTGGCTCTTATTATAATCAGCCCCTATATTAGCTTCCTTACCGTCGGAGGTCCAAGGGTGTTTCGCTCAAGACTCAACAGCTGGAAGCGACCGCCGGAACCTTTATCCTACAGGCTACGCACGAGCCACCAAACCCCAAACCGCATGAATAAACGGCCCTGGACCCTGAACCCGGAGCCATCCATGTTTACGACGTGCTCAAGCATGCTGTTCGCTTCGGAAGACCGCTACTTGTCCGGACTTCCGCAACTACGACGAACCCTAAAATTTAACAAAATGTTCTTTAGTCAGAGAAACCCGAGAACCGAGACTGTTGCAGACAAGGCAAAGCAGCCGTGAATGCGAGGCACTGGGATTTCGGATTTTGCTTTCAGGATGTCAGCGCAGAGGTCCCCTACACCCTAAACTTCACCTGGGACTTCGTGACGCATGGGGCTTCGCACCAGACTTGAAGCTCCAAAAACGACTCTACCCCTCCGCTGTCTGAAAGCTTAGAGGCCATAATGGTGCAAGCAGGACTTTGGGCTTAAGGCCAACATCCACTTAAGATACATGCTACAGCCCAAACCCGAGCAAGCGGAAGAGACCTAAACTCCAAGCCCGAAACTTCAACTAAACCTTGACATCTTCAAACTGCCTGACCCCAAACCCCAAAACTCCGATACCCCCCTAAACCCCAAAACCCTAAACTTATAAGCCCTAAACCCCGAACCTCCAAAACTCCTAAACCCACGAATCCGCCGGCACCTTGAAAGAGGGCTTGCCGATGGCTGCCTCCGTGGTTTCGGACTTGAAGGAGCTTTCGGCTTTTTGGGGCCCGGGGGCGCTTGAATGAGCAAAGCCGAAACGGACCCCAGTTTAGAAAACTACGTGGTTTTGGGCGTCAAGAGACTAGGGGCTTAATGGTTTAAGGTCCGGGGCGCCTCCACCGAAGCAGATTTTGAGAGGCTCGATACAAACCCTCAACATTGCTGCTCACTGCTGCTCCGCAACCCGGAACTGAGCCGTGAACCCTAGGCGTCAGCCGCGAATCCTAGTGAAACACCCAATCCGAAAACCCCAAACCCGAAACCCCCACACCCTAATAAAAAACCCTCAATCCCTACACAACCCTCAAACTCTACTCCCAGAAAAACATCAAGAGAAACGGTAACTAGACTTTGAAGTAACCCGGGATCCAGGTATACCAAAGTATAAACTTCTATTTCAGAATGGTTCCTTTCAGGAGCAGGTCCAACAAAAAGCATTCAAGTATGGAACTCCAAACCCAGGGGAACCACCCAGCTTCGCCTGCAGAGAGTCGTAGACCACGAGAACCGAGCGGGGGATCTCAGACTGGAAAGTGTGCCTTGGAAGAGGCCGGGTTTGGGGTTTAGGGTTTGGGATTTAGGGTTTAAATTTTGGGGTTTTAGGGCTTAGGGTTTATGATTTTGGGGCTTTAGGGTTTTGGGCTTAGGGTTTATAATTTTGGGGTTTTAGGGCTCCGGGTTTACGGTCCAGGGTTTTATTTCGGGCGTGTAACGATGTATAGGTTGTAGGGCACGGTCCGTAAAGTATCGGCGGTCTGTACAGGAAGAAGCAGGGCTTTGGGTTTCGGGCCGAGGTTTCATTTGGGGTTTGCAACTTTGCCTATGGGTAGTTCTCTAAATTCGGGTCCCTTTTTAGGTCCCCAATATAGTACGGCACCCTTATAAGAAGGAGCCTAAAATGGGACCCTAATTTAGAGAACTACCTATATGGTAGCGTCGTAGGTTTTGCGAAGTATGAGTGTTGATCTAGGGTCTATATGCACGGTGGAGCGCAGGAGGTGGGCTTTACCGGGCTGTAAACAGGTAAAGGGACTATCGGCGTTTATAAGCTTGTGGACTTGGATGCAGACCTCCTGTGGGCTTTGAGTTAGTTCAATAGACGTCTTGATGTTGGTTGGAAGAATTCTTTGCCGGACCTGTAAAAAAGCCAGCTTGCTTCAAGGATGTACGTAGTCCCTACTTTTACGGAACAGGAGCCATGGGCTCGAAGAGAACTAAAGTCAGAGAGTTTTGAGAAAGAGGTGCACACCGCTCAACGACAGCCACATTGAGAATATGATAACAAAGAAGGACACGCCACGGGATTGAAAGAGTTCCGGGTTTGGGCATACGCTGTTTGGTCGTCCAACAGCAAGCATTTGCTGCCGGGCGTCTGCGAGTGGATGACGTCCTTGTTGATGAACCTCGAAATGGGATACCAAAAGAACAGCCTCAAATAACTCAGAGCAAGAAATCCTACACCACAACCCTCACCCTCCTGAAGAAAACTTCGGGTAATCCACCATCTCAAAAAATCCCAAACACTAAGCCCTAAACCCTAAAACCCTCCAAACACGAAGCCCCCTGAACCCGAATCCTCAGTCCCAAAGCTCTAGCAAAGCCCCAAGGAGTCCCTCCCCAGAGTTCTTCATCCGCAGAGGGGCTGTCCGAGGTGAGTTGTCTGATACCAACCCACCGTGTTGGAGTCGACGTTCACCTTGTATGAGGTTTAGGTGTTTAGGGTTTAGGGTTTAGGGTGCAGGGTTTAGCGTGTAGAGTTAAGGGTTTAGGATTTAGGGTGTAGGGTTTAGGGTTTAGGGTTTGCGGTTTAGGGTGCAGGGTCTGTTCAAGACCGCTGATGTTATGTCGACGTTTTAGGCCTTCAGGGCTGAGGTTCTGGGGATCCTTTAACTTACTTCCCCAATAAGTCGGGGAAAAATGGTTTAACTTTAGATTACTACTAAATTCTAAGAGCCCCGAAAAGTTTAAAGGTTGGGTATTGGAGAACTAAGTTAACGTGTTCAGGGCTGAAACTTGGGAGCCTTAGTGATCAGAGTCGGTGTACATCATTGTAGCATTGCAAAGCTTTACAAAGGAACTAGAAGGACATACTATTCCGGGCGCTTTCTCCCTAAGGCCACGATGCTTACTGAAATCCTCATTGCGGGAGTCGGGTATCATTCATGGCTTCGGAAACCCCACGCCTCCTATCGGAAGTTTGGGCTTTGCATGGAGAAAGCTTTCGGATTCAATATCGCATAATATGGGTAGTTCGAACTAAACAAAGTAGGGTCCTGTTTTGAGTCCCCAACATAGTACGGCATCCTTGTAAAGAGGACCCTAGAAAGGGACCCTAATTCACAGAACTACCCCTGTAGCAACTTAGGGCTCTCTTGGGAGTAGCTGCTCCCGCGACTGTGGCGACCCTCACCGTTGCGCCCACCGGCACTGTGACGGTGAGGACAAGAATTGGTTCCTACAGTTGCCACGACTGTTCTGTGGCGACAGCCAGGCCCCAGACACTGTAAGCCCTGACTCGCAGCCCTATGGGAAAACAAACCGCCCAAATCCCAAAACCGTGACGAACATCCCAAACCCAAAACCTTGAAAAATCCTAAACCCTAAGCCGAAAACCATGAAGACTCCAAACCCCAAAACATCCAAAAAGTCCTGAGCCCGACCCTCGGCCACGGCCTCACGCAGCTTTCTAAGTGTGTCCATCTGGAACTGGACACCCTCCGGCGAGAAGGGCTTCGGGTTAAGGGCATCTTTCGGTTGCAGGGGTTGGGGTTTGGGATTTACCTGCAGCCCAGATACCATACTTTTTGCTTTTAGGAAACAGAACAGATGATAAAATCCTACTGTAAGGCCCTGAAAAGGGTAGGTTTTTCGGGCTACAGGTCGTGTTTGGAGTTTGGGGCGTTGGAAGGTTTCGGTTCTTGGGCCTTGCCGTAGACAAGTCTTACAGCGTGTAAGACTTGTCAGGGTTGGAACGGTGTGATGAGGTTTGTTGTTCTGGAGCTTGCTAGGGTGTAATGCAGGGTCATTAATAATTAAAATAGGGTTTTGGGGCCCATTATACTATAGTTACAATAAGGAACCCACCAAAATAGTATAGGTAATTATTAAGGCCCCTATGTTAGGGTAGGATTCAGAAACCAAAGGTTGCGGGGTCAGGTATGCCGGATGCCAGCACGAAGCCGGAAAAGTATCATGAGTCTTGCTGGG
>CAJNDV010034908.1:84078-98545 GCA_905221635.1 Symbiodinium sp. CCMP2456 | reverse complement strand
ATCCCAAACCCTAAACCCGAAACCCGAACGGGTTGAGGGTTTCAGTTTAGGGGTGTTGGGTGAAATGAAGCTTATCAGGTTTCACTAAGTCGGCCCTCACTTTCGTAGTTGACAGGTCTTGACTTGGTGCCCACAGCCACCAAGAGGGGTCAACTTCTAATCCCTCACAGCTTCAATACCTCGAACAGTTGTGGTGTAGACCCCTCAACTCTAAACCTAAAACCCCAAAACCCTAAACCCTAAACCCTAAATTTCAGTATAAGCCTACCAGTTACCCAGGAAACCTGAAGAATAGTATTGCTAGTAAAACTCTGACCCGCATAGCACCCTTCTGATTAGCATTAACGGCTACGAAAGAGGAGCCTCAGCATTCTGGGTTGCTACACCCAACTTATGTTGTCTATACCTCCTCCCAAGGCGTCCTAAGTACCTATGTGGTAGAATGTAGGGTTTCTACATTAGCATTTACCATCATGGTTTGGGGACTGCGACCCTTTGCGGCCTATGAATTGGTAGATAGCCTTCCGTCACAAGCTCTGGCAAAAGCACTAAGCCAGTGGCAGCACATATTTCTAGAGTAAACGTACACCATGTCAATGACGCAAACTTTCACTCACAACCATGGAACGACAAGGGACCCAATCGCCTGCTGGGCAAGACGTAATCGCATTGAGCATGCATCTCGGGAGAGCATTCATATATATATATATATATATATATATATATATAATGTAGTGTTTTTGGCGGTTTTTACATCTGCTTGATCATTAGCTTCGGGTTGATGGTGTAGGTTCAGCCCCAACTAGGGAACTGCTGTTAGAGGATATAGGATGCATTTAAAAAGATCTTTAGAAACCCCACTAAGCCATCATTGACAAATTAGGTCAAGTTACCTATAGATCCTAGGTAGGGTTTCGGGTTTCGGGTTTTGGGTAGCGCTCTTTTGCAGCCAGCCAGCGCCCACATCGCAACGCGCTTTCGGCGGTTGCCGCTTGAGCTTTCAATCCAAAGCTTTAAACAAGCCTCCTGCTTAGCAGGGGGGGCGGACCAGAAATCTTGAGCAGCGTTGGGGTTCCGGCCGAGGGTTTATAGGTTTAAGTTCAAGGAAACTACAGGTGGGGAGTTTGGGGTATATAGGGCTTCTATGAGGCTTCCATAAGGTATGTAGACTTTCTACAAGGCTCCTATAACGGTAACTATCCACGTGAAAATGTCCTAGATATAGGGCTTAAGGGTTTCGGAGACGACGTCCATAACGTCGCGGAATCACATGTGCAGCATGTCGAGTTTATGGGGTTTGGCGTTAGAATATGAAAAGGCTTCGGGGCTAAAGCGGGGTACATTATGCGATATGTGCATAATCATCGTAAGCAATCGTTGCTACTAGCTATACTTAAATTTCAACCCCTTACAAATCCGATTATGAGGACCCTTCTGCATACCTCTAGGAGAATACCAATACCGGACATTCAGACTCCGACAGTAGCCCCTAAACCCTAAACCGGAAACCCCAAACTCCCTAAAACCCTGAACCCTAAACCCTAAAACCCTAAACCCTCATCTCCCTAAACCCTAATCCCGACAGATAGTAGCATCTTACAGCGGAAACCACCGGTCAGTTTTGGGTCTATGGTTTCGTTAGGGTTTAGGGTTTAGGGTTGGTAATTTTGAGGTTTTAGGGTTTATAGTTTTAGGGTTTAGGGGTTTAGGGTTTAGGGTTCAGGGTTAATGGTTTAGGGTTAGCTTCAAGTTTGAGGGCTTAGGGTGCGCTGACAAGGTTGACAATTAATCTGAGGGCCTTAATAATTAGAATAACGTTTTGGGGCCCTGTATATTATACTTATAATAAGGAGCCCCAAAATAATATTGGTAATTATTTAGGCCCCTATATTACTGCAGGGCCTGGCCTTTGCAAGAAAGGCACTTGGCGTCCCCCCAACGTCAGCCCACGGGCAGCTGAATTAAATCTCAAGCTTCGCGTAGGTAGCGAAGACGGACCCAGAGAGCCCAATACCGATACCCTTATAAATTGAGCAACATACCTTAAATCATACGATTAAGCCCCCTATAATTTCAGGTATATTCCTGACAGGAACCCCATGATAGTACCCTCATATATGTAAATTTCAAGGAACCCTATAACTTGCGGTACATTCCTTCATTAAGGGGTTTTGGGCTCTCTGGGGAGCGAATCGTCGGTCTATCCGACTTGGAGCTTGGAAGTAAAAGTTTCGACAACGGCCCTAATATAGGGGCCTTAATAATTAGAATTTGGTGTTGGTTTTTAATTGGGGTATTAATTCATACTAGAACTATAACAAAGGACCGCCAAAATACTATTGGTAATTGTTTAGGCTGCTACAGTATATGATTTTCGCATCAGACATCCAGAGAAGGTTCGGTGGATGCAACGTAGTTATACGAGCATGTACGAGAAAGGCAGGCAGGATAAGAATGCAAGACGTACACCTACTACCACAGAGCCCACAACCCCGAAACCCTGCGCCCCCCTAAACCCATCATGCCGATGACGTCGCGGTCACACGGGGTTGCCCGCGACAGCGTCGCCAGCAGCCGGCCACCGTCTTGAGCCTCTCAATGAGCCTGAATGCGATGTGAGAGGTTACCTATAGTCTCCGGCCTAGATCCGATGACATGAGAGTCGTCAACCAAACAACTATGCACGTCAGGGTTGAGGCTGTTCAACATTTGGTTTCCGTAGCAGCGTCGGGTTCAGGATCTATCATGCCGCCATAGGGCTTAGCCTCAGCATAGGAACTTTGAGAATTCGCACAAGATTTTGGTTTTCACCCTCAGGAACGATACTGGTAAGTTGAGCCCTTATCATATGGCTAGTTCTCGAAAGTAGGGTCCCTTCTTAGATCCCAAATAGTACAGCACCCTTGAAAAAGGGTGCCAAAAAAGGACCCTAGCTTTTAGAACCACCCATGTTGCTTCTGACAACCAGAGAATGCCCTCAACTCAACGACTCAACGACCAAAAAATGCAAAATTCCCAGCGGCGGTTCCACAGCAGGGGAGCTCCCGACGCCCACCTAAGCTTCGGTATCTGAGGGCGTCGGATTTAGTTGTAAGGTTTAGGGTTCAGGGTTTAGGATTGTTTGCAGCTCTGGGCAATATCATGAGGTTCTATTCAGCCAGCACAGTCAATTCGAATCCACCGGTAGCATCGGACGTGGTGATTCAAACTTCTGATTGAGATTGCCGTATCTGGTGCTTCTACCTGTTCATTGTATCACCGAGTGGTGGTGGCACCTGAAACCTAAACCCAAGGCCCTAAACCCTAAACCCCTAAACCCTAAACTCGTTAGCCTTACACTGTAGATACACGGTCTCGAACTCCATCCCCCACAAGCCCGGAAACCCAAAGTACGCTATGACCGAAGCAGAGGACCCCCATCCAGCCTACGAAAGCCTCAAAACCCCAAACCCCCAGCCAGCCTACGAAATCGGTTTAGGGGACGGCGTTTTGGGGCAGTGGTTTCTGGTCTTAGACGGAGGGTGGGGGTTTGGGGTTCGAGGCGAACTCAGACCAGACCATAATGCAGGCACCAGCAACTTCAGCAAATTATGTAGGTTTAGGGTTTAGGTTACCACTTACATAAATGATCCAGAATAATTAGTATTGGTTACGGGGCTCACAAAGTTCTGCGTCCCTGTGTTAGGGTTTTATGCTAGGGAGGTGAGATTTATCAGGCTTGTTCGACAATGAGTGTATGCTTGGGTTTCCTCGGCGGGATGCTAGTAATGGTCAGTCCTATACAGCCCTAAACCCTAAAGCTAAGCCCTAAACCCCTGAGCCCCAAACCTCTAAACACCTGAAACTTGGGCTATCTTGCTACACCCCCCTTGACCTCGAGCCCTAAACCCTGAATCCATCCAAAAAGGCTCAACCCCCTGCAGCCCTGAGATCAGAAAACCCTAAACCTTCAACCCTACAGCCCTAAACCCTACAGCCCTAAACCCTGCAACCCTATAGCCTTGCAGCCCTAAACCCTAAACCCTACAGCTCTAAACCCTACAAACCTACAGCCTTACAGCCCTAAACCCTACACCCTAAACCCTGCAGCCGCAAACCCTAAACCCCACAGCCCTACACCCTAAACCCTACAGCCCTAAACCCTAGAACCCTAAGCCCTACAGCCCTAAACCCTACAGCCCTACACCCTAAACCCTACAGCCCTACACCCTCAGCCATAAACCGTAAACCCTACAGCCCTAAACCCTAAACCCTACAGCCCTAAACACTACAGCCCTAAACCGTCGAAAGCTATGCCCCAAAGGTGCGGAAAGCGCAGCCAGGCCGATGCTCCAGGCGGCCGCCATGGTTCCTAGGAGCCTGCGAAAGTGTAGTATACTATAATATACTATAAATCACTATAATGTAGCATAATATACTATAATCTACTATTATCTAGTAGGGGCCTCAATGATTAGAGTTTAGGGTTTAGGGTCTAGAGAAAAAAGGGCTGGAATAATTAGAGTTTAGAGTTGAGGGTGTAGGGTCTAGGGAAAAAAAGGGCTTCAATAATAGAGAAATTAGAGTTTGAGGTTTAGGGTCTAGGGAAAAAAGGCTTTAATAATTAGAGTTTAGAGTTTAGGGTTTAGGGTCTAGGGTTTATAGCGCTTTAGTAGATGGAGTTTAGAGTTTAGGGATTAGGGTCTAGGGTTTATAGGGCTTTAAGAACTAGAGTTTAGGGTTTAGGGTCTAGGGTTTTTAGAACCTTAATAACTTTAATTTAGAGTTCAGGTTTTAGGGTCTAGGGAAAAAAGGGCTTCAATAATAGAGAAATTAGAGTTTGAGGTTTAGGGTCTAGGGAAAAAAAGCTTTAATAATTAGAGTTTAGAGTCTAGGGTTTAGGGTCTAGGGTTTTATAAGGCTTTAATAACTAGAGTTCAGAGTTTAGGGCTTAGGGCCTGAATAAATAGCGTTTAGGGGTTAAGGTTTAGCGTTTGGGGCCTTAATAATTAGAGCGTAGGGTTTAGAGTTTAGGGCCTTCATAATTAGAGTTTTGGGTTTATAGGGTTTAGGGCCTCAGCCATATAAGAAGAGGATTCCTTTCAAGAGTTCGATAAGGGTTACTTTAAGGGCTACTATGAGGCTTTAGTTTAGGGGTTTAGGGGCCCTTAAGCATCAGAATAGGGTTTCTGGGCTCCTTTATGGAATAATCATACCAAGGAACCCTGAGGAATCATGTTGGTAACTAAACCCTGAACCCCAAACCTCACTGGTCCTCCTTGTTTGCAGGGACCTTTTGAGGCTTGGCGATAGGATATATAGCCCTCCCATGACCCTAAACCCTAAACCCTAAACCCTAAACCCTAAACCCTAAAACCCCAGGGATCGATACTTTTGATTTTCCAGGATTTCCAGATTACGAGCCTCGAGCGTACCCAAAGACTCATACTTGCACTATTTCATAGGTGCAAGCCCTGAGCCCCAAATCCAGAAACCCTAAACCCCAAACCCACAAACCCGAAACCCTAAACCCCTAAACCTCTAAACCCTAAACCCCTAAACCCTAAACCCTAAACCCCAAACCCAGAACCCCTGAAAGCGCCCAAAAATCATCGCGGGCAAGCAGGCGGCGCCTTCCCGAACGGGTCTGAACGCTGGCGCTGCCTCGGAGTGGAGGACAAAAACGAGCTTCCCATAGAGCCCAATACCCTTAAATAAGGGATGGACCTGAAGTGATAATATTAAGGCCCCTATAGTTTAAGACATGTTCCTTATTTAAGGGGGATTGGGCTCTCTGGGTTTTACACGGAAGCAACTCTGCTAATGTAGGAACCTGGTTACGAAACCCAGGGTCTTTACTACGGTTCTTTATATGCATCCTTAACCTTTTGGTGTTGTATACTCAGGTTCCTACATAGGCTAAGTAAAGTTAAGGACCTCGATTGAGGGTTATGAGTAGGTGTAAGTATGGTTGCCGTACGTACCACACTGCTAATTCTTGATTCCTCCTGATTCCTCAAGGAGTTTACACTCCCCACCAGAACCCTACCCAGAGAGCCCAATACCCCTTAATTAAAGAAGATACCTTAAATCATAATATTAAGGCTCTTATAACTTAAGGTATATTCCTTATTTAGGTGGTATTGGGCTCTCTGGGTACGCAAACCCTGCTCAGAAGCCCAATATCAGGTTTCATGAACCTGAAACCCGAAAACTGAACCTGAACGCATGCACCTTAAACCCTAAACCCCTAAACCCTAAAACCCTAAAACCCTAAACCCTAAAACCCTAAACCCTAAACCCCTAAACCCTAAACACCTGAACCCTAAACCCCTAAACCCTAAAACCCCAGTCAAAGCCCAGCGTCTCAGCGACATGCCGCCCCCGAGCTGAGCAGCTGCGCTCCACCTGCCATGGGGCATTAGGAGAGGTTTAAGGCTTCGGGTTTCCGGATTTCTTTAGGGTTTTAGGGTTTTGGGTTAAGGGTTTCCGGATTTCTTTAGGGTTTTAGGGTTTAGGGTGACGGGGATTCGGTTTTAGGGTTTGGCCATAAACCCCAAAACCTTTACCAATACTCCGATACCCCAAAACCCAATTCTAGTTGTTCCGGCCCCTCTAAGGTCGTGAAAGGCTCGGGATCCTCAGCGCACCGGTGCTCACGGATCGGGGACGGCTCCTTTAAAGCTTCTCTAGGGGTCCTAATTTAGAGTTTAGGGTTTCTGGTTTAGGCTTCAAGGGTTTAGGGTTTATAAGGGTTGAGGGTTTAGGGGTTTAGGGTTTAGAATATAGGGGACTAAAATACTTGGAGGATCATGGGACTTAGTAACTAGGGTTATAAATAAGGTAACTACAATTATAACCCCAATTAGGGTACTTATAGCCTTACTTACTAGGTCCCATGATCCTCCAAGTATACCCCAAAACCCTATTGTAATTATGAAGGCCCATACATTAGGCGGTTGCCTTTAAAGGGTTCCTTTAAGGGTCTAAGGGTTCCTTCAAGGGGTTCCTTTGAGACTTCCTTTGATGGGTTGCTTTAAGGGTTCCTACTATAAGTAAGGGTTTGATACGAGTTCTTTATGGTTTCGTTGAGTTCCCAGGTATCTAGAGTTCTAGTTTATTAAAGTCCCCCAATTGCATGCAGCTAGATCCACTGAACCTCTGTACATCCGATGAAGCAACATATCACCTTCAAGAAGACCTATTCAAAAACACGCAGGCCAAGGGGAAAATAACACCTGCTGTGCAGGAACCCTAGAAGCACGATCAAGGCCCTGCAAAACCCTATGAAACCCTTAGACTAAAATTCTTAACTTGACCTCATCTAGAACCCTGTAATTACAAAGCCCTGTATAGACCCCGAAGTTAAGCCAAGCTGCCAAAATCCCTCTGCCATGGACCAGCCCTCCACAGCTGCAAGGATTGCACCGACCTCAGGAAGTGAGAGCAATTAGGGTTCAGGGTTTAGGGTTTTAAGAGGGCTTTGTGGGTGGCTCACGTCGTTCATAAGGGTTTTGTAGGGTTTGATAAGGCTTTCAGCTTCATGGCGGTTCATGCGGTGTTTACCAGGGTTTTTTCATGAAGCCCTCTCGGATTTGATGAGTGCCTCGGGGCTTCACGGCTTAAGGGTTGTCGGGTCTGTGTAGGGCCTCCCGTGGCTTCGGGTTTGGGGAGTTCTATACGGGTTTTGTCGGGGATAGTAGGGACTGTAGGGAGTGAGGGCTTAGCAGCCTTAATTTTAATCCCCCACAACACCTAAGCCCTTCACTAGTAGAAATGCTGGTGCAAGACTAGAACAACTTACAGTAGCACTAAACGTGTACTTGCCGGCTAACCCGCCCACGATCGTGCCGGGGGGTAGGGCGACGCACTGGGGCGCACATCATTCAGGGCATTTCTGACTGTTGTGGGTTGACCAAGGTCGGGGTTTAGGGCTTATAGGGTTTGTGAAGGGGATTTAGGGTTTAGGGTTATAGGGTTTAGGGCTTTAGGCTTTAGGGTTTCAGGGTTTAGGGTTATAGGCTAGTTATAGGGTTTAGGGCTTTAGGGTTCTAGGGTTTAGGGTTTAGGGGGGTTCTAAGTTTGATGTCTTTTTCGACAGGTGAGTTGAAGCCCTAATTAAACCCTTGAACGCCTCATCCATCCCTGGGAAGAACCCTTCTAAAACATTAAAAAAGGCCTAATGGGACCCTTGAGCCCCTTTTACCCAGAGATTGTGCCATATACCCTAAATCATACCGGTATTAAGTCCCCGTATCATGCACGGTATATTCCTGAATTAAGGGGGGGTTGGGCTCCCTGAGCAATCTGAGCTGAGGAATTTCATCTCAGTGGCCCAGAGGGCCATCAAGCTCACGAAAGCCGGCGTCACGAAGACCACGGCGGCAGTCAGACCTGCGAGCAAGCCACGCCCTGTTTTTGGCGCTTCCAACATCCCTGCATTCAGGAATAGATCTTGTAATTAGAATAGAATAGTAGGATCCCTGATATGATTAAAGGTCCATTCTGTAATTAAGGGTCATTGGAAGGTCTGGGTGCTTTGGGGCTTCCTTCAGGAAGGTTGTGGGTTCAGGGGCCATGTCTTTATGCCCCTGGCGTAGAACGCCTGCACGACAGTAAGGGCAGATCAAGCGGCCACAATGGCTGTAACTATTCGTTACCTTACCATGATCTTAATTTTCTCGAGAAGACTTGAGTCTGAGGGCCCGAGAAACTGCATAACACGCACGCATCTCACAACCAAGGATGTCGTGAAGCGCATGCCTATGCTCCGAATACACTTTGACTATGGTGGAGGCTTCGCCATGAGGCCGTGCCGAAAAAGAAACCCTAAACCGCTACCTTACTTTCAGGCATATATTCACCCCCAAGTAATTCCGTGCCAGGCAACGTAGGAGCGCCCTACGCGTGCCGCCAGTCGCCTTAGGGCATATAGAATAAGGTTGTGGGTAGGGTACATGAAAATAGCAGCGTACCGTCGAACTGTAGAAAGGAAGCCGAAGGAACAATGCTATGTAGTATTATAAAATCGGCATTCTACTCAGGAGCCCTAAGGAACAGACCCTGGGACAACTGCAGCGTTACTCTCCTCGACCCTATTTGAAGGATCGAAGGATGCCTTGATTGTCATGGTAGGTACCTTCATTGAGGCTGGAAGTGATGAAAGCTATGGTCCTTCAAGGGTTCCTATAAGGGTTCCTACAAAGGTTCCTTTAAGGGCTCCTTTAAGGGTCCCTATAATGCTTACCTTACCTGTATAAGTCTGCTTGCCAAGTCCCCAAATCCCCTAAGCAATCCCCAAGCCAAGCGTCTGGTTCGAGTAGGGCATCTTCTACAGTAGTCGACAGCAACTATATGGGGGTTTCCGAAAATAGCGGACCCTAACATAGCATCCTAAATATTCGGATCCTTCTTATAAGGGCCCCCAAAATAAGGTACCCCTAATGTTCGGAAGCTGCCATATTGTTGACGCCGTGAAAAGGCTAAACTCATGTCATCAGCGACTGATGAGGCTCCTTCATACCAACGGGTTTAGGGTTTGGGGTTTAGGGTTTAGGGTTTAGGATTTAGGGTTTAGGGTACGATTCACAGGAAGCTCGAGCTCTAAGGTACGCGCCAAGGTTCCCTCGGAATGAGCCACGAGGCATGTAAACAGTGTAAGGCCTCTTTACTGGAGAACCCTACTTGGAGGATCATGGGACTTAGTAACTAGGGTTAAAATACGGTAACTATAATTATAACCCCAATTAGGGTACTTATAACCTTACTTACTAAGTCCCATGATCCTCCAAGTAAACCCTAGGCATATAAACAGAAGACCTGTTTGGGAGGGGTTGCACCGCGGCCCTGTACCGGCTGAAATCCTTGTACTCGTTTGGGGGGTCCTGTGTAAGGCCTCCTTCCTGAAGAACCCTAGACCCTCATCCTAAACCCTGAACCCTAAACCCCTAAACCCTCAACCTTGAACCCTAAACCCGAAATCCTAAGCCTTAAACCCTAAACCCTAAATCCCAAACCTTAATCCCTAAACCCTAAATCCTAAACCTTAAACCCTAAACCCTAAACCCTTACTTTGCCCGTCTCCGGGATTTCCTGCAAGTCAAGGGGCACCGGTGTGAGGGCCGAAGCCCAGGTACTTCATCAACGGGCCCAGGGGTTCGCCTTGAGGGGATGACGGTTTATTGTTTAGGGTCTAGGGTTTTAGGGTTTAGGGTTTTAGGGTTTTAGGGTTTAGGGTTTTAGGGTGTCGGGTTTTAGGGTTTAGGGTTTAGGTTTTAGGGTTTAGAATTAGGGTGTAGGGCCCTCAATAATCAGAAATAGGGCTTTGGGCTTCTTTTGAGTAGAATCAGAATAAGGGGCCCGATGGAATGGTAGGTAACTAGTTATGTAGGCCCCTACATTGTCCGTGAGGGTGTAGCGTTTTGGGTTTAGGGTGCGGGTTTGGTAGGGTGTCTCTCTCGCGGGGTGGCTTAGGGGCTCTTTGTTCACCCGGGTTTGAAGGTTTGGCGTTGAGGATTGTTAACATTGCAAATTACAAGCCGTTGTCGTTATCATTCCTGCTCAATTTAAGAGAGGATATGTATGTATGTATACACACATGTATATATATATATATATGTATGTATATGAGGCGGGAGGGGCCTGGGAGTTCTCAAGATGTACAGGCACCTTTCGTTCGAGATCCTACTTGTCCTACTTCGTAAGAATACTTCAACCTTCCATTTAAGGGTGTCTGAGTTCTGAAACTCACATGTAGAACCCTTACAAAACCTTACGGGACCCCTCAAAGCCGTTTTTGAAGCCCTGCGAACACTCTGAAACTCCAATTTCGTCCCAGTCGCTGAGCATGTTCATGCCTGCGCAGAGGATGAGAAAGCCGACAGTGCTTGCACAAATCCTGGCAGCTTTGGCTTCTGGTCGCAGTGCCTACTAAACACCTAAACCCTAAACCCGAAGCATGAACACCCTACCCTAAGAACCCAAAACCTACTTTTTTGTAGGGTCCCTACAAAACCCCATATTAGGGTTTATAATAGAACCTACAAAAAAGTGGGTTTGGGGTTCTTAAGGTAGATCCCAAACTCTGCATCCGCAAACTGAGACTCTTGACTCTAAACCATAAACTCTCGACACCTGAGAGCATGCCCGTACCGCAACAAGGGGGGATAACTGAAACCGCTCAACAACAAAAACACGTAGAATCTTCGGCTGTCATGCCGAGGACTCCATGAGTTGACAAGGTTATGGCTAAAACGTTTAGTTTAGGGTTTAGGGTTTAGGGTTTAGGGTTTAGGGTTTAGGATTTGGGTTTAGGGTTTAGGGTAAACCCTAAACCCTAAACCCTGAACCCTAAACCCCAAACCCTGACCCCTAAACCCGAAGCTACTTCGTCACCTGTAGATGTTACTTGTCGTGCTACTGTGGGGCATTGGGCCTGGTGGTAATGGCAGTTCAGGACTTCGTGGCATCGATTTGGGACTTTCCGAAAGTAAGGGGTACCTTATTTTGGGCCTTATAATAAGGGTCCTACGATTTAGGGTACTAGATTAGGGTCCCCTAGTTTCGGAAACACCCAGTTACCTGTGGAGCTTAGGCTACGAGATGGCGTAGGGACTGTTGCCATACTGGTCCAGTAACCTGGGAACGAAAGGCTAACGCTCGGGATCATATGTACAGTAGCCCTTGCAGTACCCGGAAAAAAAGCACGTGGGGCAGTGAGTGCGGGCCCCAGCGAAACTGAAGGTTACCTACCCTAAAAGGCCAGTTGCTCATACCGTGGGTCGCGGTCCCACTAACTCTAAATAACCGTTGTAGTGCCCATAACCCAGTAACAGTCTATACTAGGACTCCTCTTCAGGGGCCTATAGATCTATAGTGAAAATGCTAGTCAACTGTTGCTGAACCGGGACAGTGTTATCCAACCTACATCGAACATAGGGCTTCAGGTTGGAGAGAAAGCTGAAGGGTTAGGGTTTAGGGCTTGGGGGTTTTGGGGGGGTTTAGGGCTTAGGGTTTAGGGTTTTGGGTTTGGGGTTGAGGGTCTAGGCTAGTGTTTAGGGCTTAGGGGTGGATGATTCTGTGGAGGTAGGTCATGACGGAGCTGGACTAGAGACACATGATTAATCAAACTAGTCAGGAGCATGGGTCGATTCCCGTTGATAGGGATCAGCGGAGTTGAGCGTGCTGAAGCTTTAGAGACTTCCTGAAGCCGGAGACATCTAAAAATAACTCTCGCGCCCGGCACCATGGCAGGAAAAGATCTAAGCCAATGTCTTATACCCCAGCGAGCACGCGTCATGAATAAGAACTGTAACAGAGCAACAAGGAAACTTGTGTGCATAAACTCTTGATGGTCGTATCCCGAATACAAATAATTCAGGCACGTGCTTGTGTACATGTGGTTCTCGGCACGCAGCGTCCTAGCATACGCTCAATCTAAGCCTGCGCCTAAACACTAGACGCCAAACCCTAAACCCCGAATGCCTCGCAAGATCTTGAGTACGCAGCTTAGTGAAACCAAGCTCGAAGCCCGAACTTCCAAACTTGTTCCTCAAGCTGGAAACCTTACCCTTATATTTCTGCCCAAAGCCCAAACACCTAAAACCCTAAACCCAAAACCGAAACTCAAAACCCTAAACCCCAAACCGAAATCCTAAAGCCGAAGCCCAAAGCCGTAAGCCCTGAATCTAGCCTCAAAAAAGCCCTCACCTTGAGAACAGAACTTCAGGCCCCAGTAAGACCCCCCGTGCACACCCTCTCCACACAAACTGTACGTGTGTATGTACGTAGGTAAGCATGTATGTATGCATGTATGTATGTATGCATGTATGTATAGGTGTGTATGAATGTATGTATGAATATATGTATGTATGCCCCCGCTCATGCCGTCCGCAGCACACGATGAGGTGCTCGACGATGGACTCAGCACTATACGGCAGGACCACGGCAGCACCGCCGCCTGGAAGGGAGCTGCGAGTTTAGAGGTGAGAGGCTTAGGGATACCCTAAACCCTAAACCCTAAACCCTAAAACCCTAAACCCTAAACCCTAAACCCTAAAACCCTAAACCCTAAACACTAAACTCTATGAATCAATCTTGAAGGTCGGAGCTTAAAAAAGTACCCATAGATCCTCTACCCCAACTCAGGGCGAAGGACCTGTCCGAGAGAGTGTGAAGGTTTAGGGTCTAGGGTCGAGCATACAAAAACCCTCAAAAGTAGCCCTTATGAGGCCACAAACAAAAAATATATAAGAACCGTTAGGACCTCTCTAAGACCCCTTTGTGTTTTCGGACCGAGAGTTGTTCTGACCTTGGCGTTTCTTCCTACGGTTTAGGGAATTATGTTTTAGGGTCTTGGTGGTTTGTGCAGTATCCTGGAGGACCGAAAAGACAATCTTCTGGGGTAGACTGAGGTGATAGTACTCGGAAAGGTTATAAACGTTACATTCTCTACTACTAAGTTAATTCCCAGAGGGTCCGAGTACCCAAATAGTAAGGTTTTAGGCCCCAAAATCCATACTCTGAATGGTTTTTGGACCTTGAAACCCTACTATTTGGGCACTTGGACCCTTAGGGATTTGCACTTCTTCCGCTATCGGGCTGTGGGCTTGCAGCCAAACCTCTGTAAAACCCAACCGCGCTAGCAGACGTCGGGCCCTCGCTTGTGGTGTATGTAAAGATGAGGAAACCTAAACCTCAAACCCTAAAGTACAATTGATGGTGCTTGTTCACGCTCCTGGGTTTAGGTGGCGACTTCCAGCTGCCTTGTAAAACGTAAACGTTGGAGAATACCATTTCGGCTTTATATCTGCGTTTTGGAGTTTAGCCTTTAGGGAGTGTAGGGTTCTGTTTCTTTTTTGTGCTGAGGGCTTTGGCGCTCTTGTTACATTCGCGGAGTTTCAACTTTTAGATGTTTGGAGTTTGCATTCAGGCATTGTCCATAGAGCCCTCACAGAGACTTTATGCCCCCAAAGCTGCACCCACCTGATTCAAAACTCAAACTCTGTCGAAACACCAGGAGCTGGAGAAAGCCTTGAGCAAGTCCAGAAGCCTACATCCCGAACCCTGAAACCTAAACTGCAAAAAATCGTACACCCTAACAGCTAAGCCTCAGAAGGCATTGTAGAACTCCCATGAAAAGCACCAATAAGCCCAGCTGAAGTTATGAAACCTCGAGGTCCCCTCCCCTCCTCATAAAGCCCCAAGCTTAATGTTGGAATAGGGTTTAGGGTTTAGGGTTTAGGGTTTAGGGTTTAGGGTTTAGGGTAGGGTTGTGGGGGGTACATTATACTAGAATTGTAACAGGGAAACCCCCCCCCCCCTCAAACAAAAAAAAAAAAAACTTCACACGAAGCGTCAGAGGCTCCAGAGTCCTGGAGTGAATCTCCAGCCCTTGCACTAAGCCCCAATGCCAATACCTACTTGGAGGTTCATGGGTAGTTATAAGTAGGTTTTAGGGTCTACCCTAAGGCTCTTGGGGGTTTATGGG